>NJDC01005897.1:60659-99705 GCA_002245475.1 Calephelis virginiensis | reverse complement strand
TAACGTGATCCAGATGGTTACTTACTGGCTAGATTATATACATGACAACTGTCATCTGCAAATACTATAGATGCTACTGTAGCGTTGCCATCTTATGACCACGATCTTAGGCCACCAGCTATCCATCTTTTCAGCACCGACAACGACAATGGCGAGTAATGACGATGACACCAATCCGAGTTAGATTTACCATTTAGAGAACAAATATGTACAAACAAGAGACACGTTTTTACATACTGTTACTTTCAAAGATTTAAAAATAGTGAGCGCTGCATTTATCCTAGAGTGGCATGTGTCGAAGGGCATCAAAGTCATAGTGCTAATAGTGCACTAAGTATGTTTTCGATTGTTCACACATAAATATATATGTAAATTATAATTTGTTTGTGCAAATTATAGCTAACCCCAAAGAAAACAAACCATATTCTTGAGGTATGGGTGTTTTTAGTCGACACTAATAGACAAACAGATCCGGAAATTCAGTATCTAGATGTCCGTCACATAAATACGAGCCTCCGCCGGAAATCGACCCGATCCTCGCTGTAGGTCGGTGGTTTTAGGAGTGTACGCTGACCCCTATCCCAACGAGGTAATCAAACATATTATATAGAAATATTTATATCTTAATTTATATATTTCTTGTGTTCGTGTGTTTGTCACTGAACTCCTCCTAGACGACTGGAGCGATTTTGATATTTTTTTTTGTGTGTGTTCAAGGGGATTCGAGAATGGTTTAGATTAACAATATGGTCCACTGGAAAACGTTTTTTTAACGATTCTTTTATTTAAAAGTAGTCGTTGATTTTGGAATGTTTTACATTGTGTCCTGCAGACTGCGCTGCTGTCGAAACATTAATGTCAAGCGATACGAAGTTTGCTGGGTAAGCTAGTATTTCTATATTTTGCTGCCTCTGTGGTACAGCGGTTTAGCGTCGGTCTTCTTTAGGTACCGGGTTCAAAATAAGAAAAAACAAAATAAACGTTTTCAATTTCTAATAACAATTAGGTACGTTGTTCGTGAATGGATATGTACCCGAGTGGCGATAGGTATACCACCTATCTCATTGTGGGACTTAGTGTCTTCGGTTAGTCGTGAGTGTCTTGGTTGTGACTCCTACCTACCTCTACGGAGATATGGGCATGATTATATTTTGTTATTGAACTGATTTGACCCAACCACAAAATCAGAACCAGCATGACATTCCCACAAATAACAAGTTTAATGTAAAGTCGAATAGGTTTGGATTTTCGTTAATTTATTGACTGATAAAAGATTCAAATTTGTAACATCGCCTGAATACGAGCTGACCAGAGCGGAAGTATTTATGGGTCAATAAAAATAACGATGGACAGACGGTAGACCGTAGAAACTCAAAATGATGGATTTATAACACACCAGATACAGCGTCCATATCTGGAACCATAGTACCCAAACGCATTTTTAATTTATTTAAACCTGAACGGCCTCGCACAGAAACATCAATTATTTGGAGTTCTAGATAGCTGTAATCAGTGGTTCTAAACAATGATTTTCATCCGTCTGGAATGCAGATTTTACATATACTTTTATACAGGGTATCCCAAGAAGTAGTGTCAAGCGGAATTTCAGAGATGGGACACCCCTTGAGGTATCCGATTCACCCCTATATATGTTCTGCGATTTTGCACAGATTTCGAGTTATTATTTTTTTATATGTTTTTGAATATTTTCCACCAGAACAAAAAAAGTAGGTGACTGTTTAGGTTTTTCGTTTTTGTATCTGTGAGCTGTACGTTTCCGCTTAAAAGATTAAGCTATTTAACTTTGATGGAAATCTTAAAAATCTAAGTGTAAAGTGAAAAAATTATGTTCTGCCAACTATGACTCCAATTTTCAAGTTAAAATTAAAAAACTAAACAGGAGTTTTATGTTTTTGTAGTGAACACTTGTACTTATCACCTATAAACTTTATTTAATAATGTTTGGTACTCTTTAGCCAACCGGTTTCACTTTTTACAGCATCATCAGGGTTTTGAAACTAAAGATAAAAAAGACTAAAATTAATCCAAGGACTCTTTTTTATCTTTACTTTAAAGTGTAAAAAGTGAAACCGGTTGGCTAAAGAGTAACAAAAATTATTAACTATAGTTTATAATGGTTAAGTACAATTGTTTACTACAAAAAACGTGTGTTTACAATGGAATTCCACCAAATGCCGACGATAGCAAGTATAGATTTTAGGGATTTTATGGTTTCACAGTAGTGCTTAAAACTTTTACAGTGTCTCAACTTTCGTAACCAAACAAAAAACTGTTAGTACGAGTAATATGTCTACTTTTTCTAAATTTTGCCTTAAAAGATATTGAGGTGGAAAATTCTTAAAATACCAATTCACCCTGTATAATAGTATGCAAAAACGGCATTATTTTGTTGTTTTTGTTAAGTATCTTCACGCCCATATCCCCGAAGAGTTAGGCAGAGGTACAACCAGAGCACCCACGACTAGCCAAAGACACCAATCCCACAATATGATAGGTGGCAAGTCTATCGCCAACCGGGCACATATCCAATTCCGACCAACCTTTTTTTTAAGAAAATTGGAAAAACCAAATTTTCTTTTTATTGCCCTACCAGGGAATCGAACCCATTCTAAAATGTGAATTTCATCTGTAATGATGAACTCATTTGGTGGGTACTCAGAATTGTGTATCTATAGGACATAACTACCCGCGTTAACAGGTTAGAAAGGAATTAAAAATTTCGCCACGGGACTTGAATCCTCAGTAGCTCAATTGGTTAGAGCATTCGTCGGCTTGAGACGAAAGGTTACAGGTTCAAATCCTGTCTAGGGCGAAATTTTTTCTTTCTTTAAAATTTATAGAAAATTTATCCCAAGTACAGGGCAAGTGCTAAAATAAAAATACTATTATTTGTTATGAATAATTCAATAGCAAATCTTGCATATGTTTGCCGGGGAAAATATCCTCAATACATACAATACATAGAAATATAACCGTAGTTGCCTGTTCTTCTAGGCACTTGTTATGTTATATAGTTATATGTTATAGTCTAAGATCCGAAGTTAGGTTGACCTACACCGAGCTGATAATAGGATGAAACCGGTTTTATAGCAAATTTAATACATCAGAGAATATATTAAAAATGGGTTGCCTAAAAAAATCCTGGACCGAAAACTTTTAATTAAGTGTTTAAAAAAAATGTTTTTAACATTTCCAATTTTTTTTTCAGGCAACCTTATATATCAACTTAAATTGTAATAAAAATTATAATGAAACTTCACATTATGTTAATATATTTTTTTTCCTTTTAACCGATCCTGTGAAAGTAACTAGCATCGACAAATATCTGTTTATACCTGGCAAGCCAGGCAATAACAGGCAACCCAGCTTCTGCAACTTCGTCTTATTCCTACTTTAAGTCAGGTTTCAAATTTTAATATTGCACCAATTAATGGATAAAAAACATTTAAAAAAATGTGCATAATTTTTTCAGGCAACCAACTTTTAATATATCTTCTGATATACTAAATTTGCTATAAAACTGGTTTCATCATGTTATCAGCTCGGTGTAGGTCGACCTAACTTCGGATCTTCGACTATTATAAAACTGTGCTACTGTTTATGTCATTGAAATACCAAGAAATTGATTTTTTACGGCCAATGTTAAAAATGTATCTCTAAAGATGGATTTCAAGCAATCTAGATAGCTGCGTATCCGCTGACCTATCCTATACCTAATTGCCATATTTATCCTGTCCATAGATATGTTACTGGCAAGCGATAACACAAAATCAATCTTGGACAGCAAGTTTTGGATGATTAATTATTAATATTGGCCGTTCATGGAAATCGTCATCCTCGTATATCTGGACTGGACTCACCTCAATTTTTTTTCTAAAATCACATTTAAAAAAGTAGCAGAACAGCGTCTACTGGGTCAGCTAGTTATAACGTATTTTTTTCTTTAAAATTTGTGAAGATATATCTTTAGCAAAAATAATGCTAAAATCTTATTTTAATCTGGACAGGATGCGAATAAAACCCCTTTGAGTTTTGTTACTATTAATGATGAAGTTGAAGCATAAAAATCAAATACACACACGTTTTTTCTTGTAGTAAACACTTTTATCCACTATACACTTTATTTACTTATTTGGTTGGTAAGTAGGTATTGAACGTTAAATTAAAACAGTCTTTTTTATCTTTAGTTTCAAAGCCTTGATAATGCTGTAAAAAGTGAAACCGGTTGGCTGGAGAGTAACAGAAAGTGTTAAATAAAGTGTATAGTGGATAAGTACAAAAAATACGTGTGTATACAATGCAATTCCACCAAGTGCCGACGATAGCGAGTATAGATTCTAAAAATCAAATGTTAATCCACTGTGGTTATTTTGAAAGGTTGGCACCTCGCACACCTGCAGACGAACTTATCGCCAAGCGCTGACGCAACCCAAACAGGATCCACCTCCCAACAAAAAGTTCCACGGCCACTATTTCGAAACTCGTGCGCGCCTAAATAGAGAAAGGCATCTATGTCTATGTGCTTGTACATCATTTGTAGCTCCGCTAGTCGCAAGCGCAACCCACGGGGTACGGGGTGAATGCCCTTATTGTCCTCCGTCCTCCTCGCTTATAGCGCCCTCCCGTTCTTGCATGCGAGAATCCCTCTGCTTTTGACTTTGTAAAGAGGGCACGTATATGTAGATAACAATCTATTTTCATCTGTATAATCATTGGGATTAGGTTCAGATTGTGTTGGTTTAATTTATACAGTTCTCTGTTAAGGGTGTGTGCGCACGCGCATTGCGTTTGTATTCAAATGAGGACAGTGCGTTCCGCGCCGCAGAGCACTATGATTGTACTTTTTTAGTCCACGAGCGGTATAATGCTATAAGGAAATGAGCATCCTTAGGGGTGGCGGCTATGTCTAGTATTGAGGCCAGTATCTTGTTAAAGTGCGACAATTAGCTCTGGGCCACATTATACTCGACATGTGCTTCGTCTATGCTCTATCAATTTTAATTTGTTTCTTAGACTGCCACTTGTGCGTTTAGATACTTATGAGTTAATAAAACGCTAATATGATGCGTTATATTTATGTATTATGTGTAAAAGACTTCGAAAAGAAGGTTATATTTTCGACTCCCAAATTTTTTTGGGAGTTAATCGATTTCTTCGTCATTTCTGAACCGATTTTAAATTATTTTTTTGTATCTGAAAGAGCGTACTTTCAAGGTAGACCCATTGTCACAAGTCTGGTCATTATGAAATTCAAATAACATCTAAAAAATTATTATTGAAATCTAAGTCGGTTTTTTGTAATTTTACTGCGCTTAAAATAAGTGTTATGATTAAATATTAATGTTACATCTGTCTTTATATTCATACGTTGATTTTTAATTAATATTCCTAATTTTTTTTAATAAATACAAAACAGTAAATTTTCAAAACAGACAAATATTCTAGGTATATAAATCACATTTTGACAAAATCTACGTTATTTTTAAAGCATCCAGTAGAAATACTCTTAAAGCTCGATTCGTGCAATATTGGAAATTGGAATCGAGTATGTCATTTTAGGTACTCTTGAATACAGGAGTGACTAAATGACATTATACGATTTTAATTTCTAATTCTCATGTAACCCTAGTCCTAGTCCAAACCACAACCTGTGATGAGAAATGAGATGTTCTCATCACAGGTTGTGGTTTGGACTTTCCCGGATTGGTATTGGTACGCTTCGAAGGATAAGGTACCTAGTACATTTACTTTTGCTCAAAGCCTAACATCCTGGCCTCAGATTGGCATTGTAGCATTACCATCTTTGGTGTCTCTAGGCGGCGTGAGTTTCTTACCATCAGGCAATCCGTCTGCTTGTTTGCGTTCCAATATCATAAAAATGCAATTTTTACATTAATTCTTTAAGTAGGTATTATTACTATCTACAAATTCATATCCAGGACTTTTTATTTAATCTTAATCTTAATATATATAAATAACGTGTCACGTTGTTTGTCCGTGATGGACTCCTAAACTACTGAACCTATTTCAATGAAATTTGCACACCGTGTGCAGTTTGATCCAACTTGAAAGATAAGATAGTTTACATCTCTATTTATGATCAAAAAAGTTATCACCTAAGCAAAGCTGGAACAGGCATCTACTTTTTAATAAATACACACAAGATAATATATTTTTACTGGGTATTTAAATACAATAGCATCAGATTTTGGGGTTCGCAACTTTTTAACCAACTTCAAAATGAGAAGGAGGTTGTATGTTCATGTTTTATGTATGCTAATTAATTTCTTCGTATATTGTAGACCCATTTTAAAATTACTTTTTAATTGAAAAAGCATATTTCAGAGGATCATTGCCTACATAACAGAAACTAATGATGAATTATAACGAAAATACAACATTTTTGTTTATTTAGTAAAAAGGACAAGGTTATTGCATTTTTTTCGAACCGGGGATCGAAACCGGAACTTCTAGAAGTCAAGTCCGATGCCGCGCTGGACCGCTAAACTAGAGCCGTATAAAAATAAGTAATATAAGTTATTTTAAAAAAAAGTAGACGTTAATTTTAGTCGTATCTAGAAAAAGACATATTATTTTAATACTACAACGTGATAATCACCTGTAATTATTATAAATTGATATTTTGTGAAGTATTTGTGAAGAGAGCTGCGAAAACTATCCCTTGGTGATATCTATCATTACCTTCCTTATATACTCGTACCTCAAATATTACATTTGAAGTCTTATAATTTCTAGTAAGGTAATTGTTGTTGAAGAAAGTCTTAATTCATTTGACCGCATCGTTAGTCGAAGCGCTAGCGTACTCTTTTGACTCCACCGACCAAATGCGAGGCTCGGGTTCGATTCCCCACGGTGGCAGGCATGTGTGTGATGAACATTTAGATGCCTGAATTTCCGAATCTGGATGTCTATTATAATTATTCTATTATATCTATTATATTTGGTATGTCTATCATGTTTGGTATGTACCTAAGTTATGTCTATTATATTTGGTAGTTTACGGTACACAGGGTTAAATTTAATTATAGTTTTAAAATGTTTTGGTAATAAATAATTAAACTAATTGTAAATATAAATAATTGGCTTTAAATTTAAAGCATATGTAACTAAATAATATGTTTTTTTTTTTAAAATTAAAATACGTGTACAGCAAACTATGCTAGAATATGTTGATATACTTAAATATTTTTGTAACGTCTTATTTACACACATATTCCGCAAATAAATAATTTTATTTCTTTATTGTATTGTTATTGTATTGTATATTCTTTCTTTCTTTCTTTCTTTCTTTATTCTAATATCTATTTAAGTATTTCTATGTATTAGAATCGTTGTTTTACGCCCATGACACAAGCTTAAAATTTGTTTATTGGGGTTAGATTTAACTGGTGTATCTTGTCCTGGGATATTTATTCATTCATACTTTTTCATATTATAACTAGAAGATCAACATTATGCTGTGTGAATGACTACGTAACAATGAGTGACAAGTTTATTAACCCCTGATGGAAAAAGAGGGTTGGTATAAAGTAAACGCGTCTCGTGAATGGTAAGATTTTTTTTAAAGCTGACCTAATTGAGATAATTCTTAGCTTATCTTAAAACACTTTCATTAAATAGATTTTGATAAAAGGTATTCAACTAACTTTTAGAGAAAGTGTCACAGATTTTCTTGCAGACAAGAACAAATAATAAAATATTTCTAATATGATTGGTTGCCGGGGAGTTTGTTTTGGCGTCTCTTCTCTTGTCTGGCTAGGTTTGGAAACGGTGGTAGTTTACGGTAGATAGGGATAAATTAATTGACATTCTAAAAATTGATTGTATTAATAAATAATCATGTAATTAGTACAAAAAACAGTGTGTAAATAGTAAATAAAGAATTAAAATTCCTAATTTGATTAAAACCTATTAAAATATTTGCACACCAAAAGCAAATTATTTAACACTAGCATATTATTTGCTTACTTTGGGGTTATGTTAAATTTGTGTAATTTTTTCAGGATCTCACTGGACAAATTACACAAATTAGGATAGATTAGGGTATTGTCTTCGTTATTTTTGGTAAATATGTTGCAAATACCAACTCACAATTCTAAAGCCATAAAATTAATAATAATAAGAATAAATTCATAAGGAAATTATTGTATCGTGTGTTTTCTTGATGTTTTCAAATCTCACTTGATGAGCTTAGGTAATGACGAATGTCCTCTTTACTTTTTTCTTTCTTTAGTTTTTGACAATCTCGTTAGTATTTTGCCATTAGTCAAGTAGAAATTTGCATCAAATTTTATATCAATTTTAATCAATTATGACTAGTCATCAGTCATAAGTCGTCAGTAAGTCATATCAGGCTCTTGGGTAAAGCGGTGGCCTTTTTACACAAGCTCATGTAAATGGATTCGGCGGAAACGAGGAAATATACTTATACTTTCTTATAATTTCTTCATGATTATTTCATTTGTGCACTTTCACTGAACAAAATTGTACAAAATGCCACCAAAACTGACTAATTTCAGTCATTATTAACTCGAAATTCAATAATTATGAAAAAACTTCGACCATCTTTTCTTTCCATGGCGCCAAAACTCCGTCCTCTTTACTTAGTAATTTATTATGTCTGATTTAACGACTTATGACTAATTTTAAATAGGTTTCATCCGAGTTTTGTGAAATAGGGTAATAACTTGATATAAATTGATTAAAATATATTACTACTGGCAGATGCTCACACATATCCCGAAGACTAAAAAACTGCAATTCAATGACAGCAAGTTGACGTATGTCAAAATCTTGCAATGTTCTCTAATTAAAACTGATTTTGCCACCATTAAATGCCACCAACTCATCTGCGGGGCTATTCAGTATCTTTTCAGAACACGTCATTTGACAGCTGTTTGATGTACACTTTACCCAGTGATCATCACTAAAAAGATCCTGAATAGCCCCGCTATCGAAACCAAAATTAAACCGTTATTTCACAAACGTCATTTCTCTGTCAGTTTCTGAATTGATGAATACAACAAATTGTAAAGACTATGTACGTGAGTAATGATAATAAACTTTCCACAAATACATTTTCTTACTATTTTTTTATTATCATATTGTTATCATCTTGTTATTTCGCCTGTGTAGTCTAGCGGTCCAAGTGTTGGATTTGACTTTACGAGGTCCCGGGTTCGAATCCCGGGTCGGGCAACAAAAAAAAGAAAATGTGGTATTTCCAATTTACTAGTAAAAAAATGTTGTTCGGGATAGGATATGTACCCAGTTGGCGATAGACTTGCCACCTATCACATTGTGGGACTTAGTGTCTTCGGCTAGTAGTGGGTACCCTGGTTGTGCCTCTGCCTACCTCTTCGTGGGATATGGGCGTGAAGATACTTACATACTTACTTTATCATCTTTTCTTTCTAAGTAAAACGGAAATACTATACTGTAATATAATGCTAAGCCTATATTTAATTTCCTGATGATATTAGCTCATACAGTGTTAGACAAAGTAAAGATGTTATTTTTTATAATTATACGATACGAACAAGTAAAACTCCTGATAGTGAGAAATAAATGTTGCCTATCGACCAGTTGGACATTACTGGTGCGTCGTTGTAACTTTGTCGGTACCTAAGAATGCATTTGTAAATCTATCGGCTACCCTATCTTCCAGCAGGGAAGTGCTAATGTGTTTTTGGTGGGATAAGTTTTCGGCTGAATTTTCTTTCTTTCTTTCTTCAGGTTTTGGCATTCATGTTAGTATTTTGCCATTAGTCAAGTAGAAATTTGCATCAAGTTTAATAAAATTAGTCATAACTCATTAGTAGTCGTAAATCGTCAATAAGTCATATCAGGGACCTGGGTAAAGCGGTGGCCTCATTACTCAAGCTCATGTAGTGAGATTTGGCGGCAACGAGGATTTAGACACGATACGCTATATTCTTCATGATTATTTCATTTGTGCACTTTCAGTGAACAAAATTGTACAAAATGCCACTAATAAATTCAATAATTATGAAAAAACTTCGACCATATTTTCTCTCGATGGCGCTAAAAACCCCCGGCTGAATTTTACTACTATTTGTAATATTAAGCTGCGACTATTTATATGTTTATATTTTTTTGTCTCAATTTTTAATAAAGTAGCAAAATAATTTAAGTTTAGTGTGCCTAATGTTTTATAAAGTAAATTATTAAATAAACTAAACACAGCAGAAAAAATATTCACAAAAGTATACGACGCCAGGTAAATGATTAAAATTAAATTGTTATAGCATTCTGATTTATCTTCACGCCGAAGCCGAAGATGCTAGATGTTCCATAATGTGACATGTGGGAAGCCTATCGAAAAATGGTCACTTATTCAAAGGCAAGGTTGTTTCGCCAAAATTAAAATTAAAAAAAAAACTTTTTTTGCCCGAGCCCGAAATAGAACCCGAGATATCATAAAGTCAAGTCTGACAGGTGACCACTAGACCATACAGACGATAGCTATACATAATATAAAAAAAAAACTAAATTTGGATATCACATATTTTTTTTAAATAGTTAGCTACCTTACACAAAACGAGGGTTATTAAAATTTGTGTAGGTTGGTATGTTCTCTTTTTACGCAAAAACGATTGAACAAATTTTCACATAGTTTTGTGTAGCTTTTAGTCCAGGGAGCTGATTATGTAACTCAGTTGCCCACTCAAAATGGAAAAGTGTTCATGTTCATCAAATAGCTCTCAAATGACGTGTTTTATATTTGCTATCTCCAGTGACCAACAGAAATACAATAGAGATAGCAAACACAAATGACGTCATTTGATGTACACTTTTGCAGTTTGAGTTGGCAACTAAGATACATAATCACCCCCCAGGTAAACATTTATGATACCTTTATTTGGGAAAAACTTTGGTTCCTATTACTATCGACGAAAAGTCACTTCTGCCTACAACGACAGTCGTGGCTAACAGCTAGTATTATATAATAATAAATTATATTGCGAGAAAAGCAGCGCAAAATACTTAGTCAGCAATGTCATAGAAAATGTGGGAGAAAACAACGGCACTATACGTACAAGTTGACGGTGAAACTGTTCATATCCCGTTCAAGATATCGAAGATCGATTATGTGGGTCTGGTGTTGACGTTACGTGAGGTCACGACTTCGATCCCAGGGTCCGACAACTCAAAATGTATTTTCAAATTTTTTAGAAAAAATAATGTTGCCTGGGATTGGATAAGTACCTACTCGATTGGCTATAGGTTTGTCACCTATCACATGGGACTATAAGTTTCACAGTCACAAACATGATTCTGATGACCTATTTTAACTACATATAAAGTTAATTTTTAATAATTCAGTGCATATTATGTTATCTAATTGATATAGCTCTTTTATTTCATCATAAAACCCTGTATCTAACAAATATTAGCCATTAGCACCGGACGAGGTAAGTACTAGTAGACCGTACAGTTTACTAAATAGTGTTATCAGGACAACTGCTTCCTATAGTAGGGGAGCCCGAGATGCTGAATGTGTAATAACGCACGACCTATGTTAACTACATATAAAGTTAATTTTTAATTATTCATTGCTTATTATGTTATCTAATTGATATAGCTCTTTTATTTCATCATAAAACCCTGTATCTAACAAATATTAGCCATTAGCACCGGACGAGGTAAGTACTAGTAGACCGTACAGTTTACTAAATAGTGTTATCAGGACAACTGCTTCCTATAGTAGGGGAGCCCGAGATGCTGAATGTGTAGTAACGCAAGCGTCCTGGACCCATTGGACTTTGTTGATAAGTTATTGGAGAGTAAGAAACATTACATCACGTTCATATTTTTAAAGGTCGGTTGAGCGTCGAAAAACCATAAAAACATTTACAGTCACTTGATCATAGGTGAATACATCAGATACTGATAGTGGTGACAATTTTGTTGCGCACTTACAAAAAGACAAGACAAGGTATATAATGGAGTTGTTTAACCATGGTACAAATCTACCATATTATAATCTGAGGCGCTGAAGTAACTGCGAAAATCTCTTGGCCTCCCCTACTACTATCAAAACGGCTCGTAAGAGACGAAAATCGATTCGTTTGTTACTAACATGTAGGTGGAAGAGTTTTCGACGACACGAGTCACCGCTCGTACCGCTGTTTTTCAGGCAGGTCGTAAGAAGTGAACACAGATTAAATAGGTAATTACCAAAACACTAGCGCTATAATGCTATGCAACACCTTGCCTGGGAAGGAATTCACGGCCTTGACTTTACCTTTTTTTAATAATATTGGAAGACAAACAAGCAGAATAACTAACCTATAATATCTAAGGTGCATATAAGCCAAAGCTGTCTCTAACCATCAGGAAAATTAGCTGCCATTTTGTACTGTACCTACTTCCTATCTAGCATACTAGTTTAATAAAATATTAATGTTTTTTTAATTTAAGAGGCGAATGAGACAACCATGGACTGTAAATCATAGATAATATAGGTGCGTCGCTGATCTGTAATCAGAATGCTTAGCCTATTATGCAAATCCACAGTCTACCCTACCCTCCAGGTGTCAACGTGACAGAAACATTATGGCAGCAGAAATAGACGATGGATTTTGCTTTTGTCCGGCAAGTTACTGCACACCACTCTACTATTTGAGCACCAAATAGATCAAAGCCAACAAGGCTTTGGTCTATTTGGTGCTCAACTCTTGCGAGCTACCTAGTACAGAGGCAGATGGTCTATTCTGCATTGCAACACGGAAAAACAACGTTGCAGACAAACAGGCGACAAAACTAACGCATTACATGAATAAGTAGAGTACCTTATTGGTTCCCGTCCCACGTATCAAGATGTATGTATAATTGCTTTTTAACGGTCTATAATTATATTTCTCAAGGATATTCTTGCGAGATAGATTATTAACCACACGTTATTTGTAACGTCTTTGTTTAATTAGACTTATAGCTGTGCTTGTAACTGCAAATCATAATTCGCTAACATGCTGGGCCAACATGCTGGGCCAACATGCTGGGCCAACATGCTGGGCTAACATGCTAGGCCAACATGCTGGGCCAACTTGCTGGGCCATGGCGTATTGATATTTTTTTATTAAGGAAAAAAGAGCGAAAAGACTCACGGTTCTCTTGATGACCATAAGGATGTAAGTATGTCTTTTTGAATAAAATTTTGTACACAAAAAGATATCAATACGCCAATAGGAAAAACCACAACTATCCAATATGCTGGCCCAGCCCGGTTCTGGTTTTTCACATTGGCGTATTTATATTTTTTATGCAATAAGAGAACAACCCACCTCTGATAGAAAGAGACAACTGTGAAGAAAATAGACAATGAAGACGATATAAGTACGTCTTTGTCCTGTTGACGGGATGCTAAGCCTAATGCACTAGGCTATTTTGCACTTCGGACCGGAACACGACGCAGCCAAAAACACTATCCTTATGACATAGTCAAGACATGATATCATTGTTATAATGACCAGTTTAACGCATACTCGATTATTACGAGCTGTCAGGCGCGAAGACATATGGTCTATTATACCCCCGGCTTCGTACGGTTATGAAATATACATATAAACCTTCCTCTCCAGTCACTTCATCTATTAAAAAAACGCATCAAAATCTGTTGAGTAATTTTAAAGATAGTATATTATACAAAGGGACATCGGGACGGAAGAAGCGGCTTTGTTTTATACTTATTTATATAAGGGACCCGAAAAATCTGTCTTAGTGCTAACGTTGCCATCTACTAATATACTACTAAGCAGGTCTTTACTCTTCGGACAGTACCTGTTCAGAAATACCAACCGGCAAGTAGGGCTTTGCTTTGAGTCAACGTGTTATACTAATGCCTTAACCAATGTGTGCTGCAGTCATTAGATATAAGCTCTTAACAAATAAACTAACAATGTTGCCATTCTTAAAACTTGCAACGTGTTACCATTAGGTCCTGGGCTTGAAGAAAGCTTTAATACTAAGCTGGTTGTAAAATGCAAGTATTAGTTTAGTCACTGATTATAAATAAATGGCAAAACTTCAATAAAGTTTCCCATGTTTTCACAACCACTGATTATGAATAGATGGCAGAACTTTGATAAAATTTCCCTCGTCTTCGCAATCACTGATTATGAATAAATGGCAGAACTTTGATAAAATTCACTGATTATGAATAGATGGCAGAACCCACGACTAGCCAAAGATACTAAGTCCCCCAATGAGATAGGTGGCAAGCCTATCGCCAACCGGGCACATTTACTTTTACAAATTAAAATAATTACTTTTACAAATATTAAAATATTTGCACACCACAATGTGGTAGAATATGTTGGAAGTCTTAAATATTTTTTTAACAACTTTAATACGCATATTCCGCAAATAAATATATTTTCTTTCTTTCTTTTCTTTCTTTCAACTTCTACTTTAGTCCATGTTTATTAATAAGATTACAGTTCCGATCGTATTAGCAATGTAGGTATACCAATTACTTTTTAAATCTTTTTTTATGTGACAAGACATACGGCTCTCCTGCAGAGATGCCATAACCTATAAACACTATATATTATATGTGCGTCGCTATCATGTGCTTGAGATATTAAGCCAGTATTGAAACTCTACCAGCTACTCTACTCTGTGGACAGGAACATGACAATGTCATCATTTCCCCCGTGTTGGTCCGGGCTCCTTTGCAGAATAGACCAACTGCCTTCCTGCCGGGCAGCTCGTAAAAGGTGAGCATAGGCTTATCGTCACTAATACCGTGACATCCTACTAGGTGGTAGAGTTTCGCAGTGAATCGCCCGGATTAATACCACTACCTTACCTATTCCTGCCACCATAACGTCCAATGTTTGCCGTTGACGTGTTCCGGTTCATAGGGTAAGGTAGCCTGTAAACTTACTTTTGCTTGAGGCCTAACATCCCGGCCTCAGGTTGGCAACGCACCATTACCACTTTTTATGTATCTAGGCGCCGTGAATTTCTTACCATTAGAAAATCCGTCTGCTTGTTTGCCCTCCATTATCATAAAAAAAAAATATGGCGCTAAGAATAAGTAAGGCGATGGATCCCTGTCCGGGCAAGTTGCTACACATCAGTTTGGCGCAACATTTATACAAAAAAATAAAACAATTAAGTTTGCTATGTTTTTATTCACCTAAATCATATGACACTAGTTGCCTTAAATCTGAATGCCTTTAGACCTACTTTCAAATTATACGGGTTATACCTATCTGTCAAGTTTCATGTGTCACTTTAAGTAAACTTTATACAAAATTCGGTTTGCTATGTATCTATGGAAGTCACGCCTCTTATTACGTAGTATTTATACATTCTTTGCACGGCACTCTACCACTATTGGTCCTGTTGGTAAAAGCCTATTTAAACCATGCTAGCCTCATACGAGCTGCCAGGTTTGAAGGCAGATAGTTTAATCTACATTTTTTTATGATATTGGAAGGCAAACAAGCAGACGGATTTCATGATGATAAGAAATTCATGCTGCCTAGAGACACCAAAGATGGTAGTGGTGCGCTGCCAACCTAAGGCCGGAATGTTAGGTCTCGAGCAAGAGTAAGCTTACGGCTACCTTACCCTTCAAACCGGATCACGTGATGACGTTATGGTGGCAGGAACAGGTAAGGCGATGGTACCAATCGGGATAGATAGAGATATTTTTATCTATATAATATAAAAAAAATATCAACACCATTAACAAAAAGAAAGAATAAAAACTAAGTGCATTGCAAGCTGATCCACATTTATTCAAACACATGTATTAGGCTAAGTTTATAAAATCTTTTAAAGGTTGATTAATGCTGAAACATAACTCGTAGATAACAAAATGTACATACATTTGGGTATAATTTAATACTGATATTGAACTTGACTCTTGAATGATAATAGGCGAAACACGTTTTTTAAACGACTGTACAGCAAATATGTTTAAAAGAAATAGGCTATAAAGCTGTCGTATTGCTATTTCAATATCACTCGTCTAGCCTTTCCTATAAAAATATATTATCATTCAATAATTAGTTTTAAAAAATCTTATCTTAAATTTAAATAGGTTATTATAAAAATGTAACGTATCTTTTTAAGTTTGATTTAATAATTTTCTATCAGTCAACCTAACTTTATTTAAAAAAATAATTCAAAAAATTATTTAATTTACTAATATATAATACATGTCACATGTTTTTGTTTTTGTCACTATTTTTAACAAACTCATTTTACTGAGTGAATTATTTAAATCTATACTTATAAAATAACATGTCCCGACTAACTGATTCATCATCGCCGAGCAAAAACTAAACCATGAAATTTGGTGAGAAGCGTCATTTTATTAAGCCTAATAAGGACGACATTTTGGAAATTCTTCCCCCAAGGGGATGAAATAGGGGCTGAAAGTATTTATGGGAAACCGTCATTTTTTAAGTTAGAAACAAGAACGTTTATTTTTGGGCTACCTATTAAAAATGAGTAGATATGTATTTAAACTTTTCCGAAAATACTACTAAAAGGGGGGTAAAATACATATTGAAAGTTTGTATAAAACTCCTTATTATTGGGCTATGATCAGTATAACTGCCACGCAAGCAAAGCCGCGAGTAACAGCCAGTAGTTTATAAATTATGATACAGTAAGCAAATGAGATATTTGACCCCCTTTAAAAGTGATGTAAGTGGATCAGATATATTATTTGCTTTCTGTATCACTTCATTGTGTGACAAAAATAATCATTTACAGTAAGTACCTACCTATAAAACTGTATCATTGTCTGGTTCTATATTTGACGGCTTTGACTAAAAATCAAATTAATTATCCCTAATTACATCGTCAGTTGTCAGGTTTCTACTCAAAACTTTACTAATAGTTTTTTCCTTAATAGAAAGGATAGGCAATAATGGTAAGTTATCACCACTAAACACGGTTATTTGCAAAAACAAAAGTACCACAAATACTATGCTGATCCTTTTAGGACTGAGTATGTTCTTTGTTTGAAAGTGCATTGCGTATCAGTTTCGGAATACCGCTCTTTGCTCCTAAACCAAGAAAAACAAAGAGCCAAGATAGACATGGGTAGATGATCACTACACAGCCAAACATCACCTATAACATTGCAATAGTCCTACGGCCAATATGAGTAACCTATTTAAAATAAGATACTGTACATACACATACATACATATCTTCACGCCAAGTCCTTTACGGGAAAGGCAGAGCGTATCGATTGCCAAACTTCACGATTGTGACAAACCTGTCTGGCTTCCTGCACATTCACAGGCCAGTTTTGGAGGCTCTTGATCGTGGAATATCAACCTTGGTCTCCCCGGAAACCTACATCCATCCACATACGCATTGTCTATCTGCTTTGTTAACATTTTATTTGTCATTCTTTCCACATGGCCAATCCAGAGGAGCATGCCCTTTCTCATTTTAACACAAACACTTTCTTTTAATCCCACTATTTCTCGGATGTCACAGTTACGAATGCAGTAAGATATTGTGCTATTTTAAATCAGTTATCAGGTAACCGTTGCTATTTTTCAATAATTACCAAATATATCTTAGCAACAAAAACAAGAAGGCCTATCTTTATCTGTAGATAGGTTAATAATATTGGTCGATAGAGTACAGCTCACGATAATATAGCGAAAAGTAGTAGTCTCGCTTGAAAGAAAGAGACAACCGTCGACATAAATAAATTAAATTATTATCACGCCCATATCCCCGACGAGCTACGCAGAGGCACAGCCAAGGCACCCACGACTAGCTGAAGGCATTAATTCCCACAATGTGATAGGTGACACAGCCTATCGCCAACCAGGCACATATCCAAACCCATTCAACGTTGTTTTTATTAGAAAATTGAAAATATAAATTTTCTTACTTTTTTGGTGCTCAACCTGGGGATCAAACCCGGGACTTCAAGAAGTCAAGTCCGAAGGCGGGCCGCTAGACCACAGAGGCGATGTCGACAAATATTACGGTAGAGTAAAAGTCTCATAACTGGTGTCAATCTCTCTTGTACTAATATTATTTTTTGTACCCCCTTGTGGGGACAGAAGCGTGCTATACTATCATCCTAACTTCCTCAAACTAGCGAGTTGAGGGTACTGCCCGTAAAACGTAAACACGGAATGCACCAACTTGCGCAATCAACAGGCCCGAACGTGTTACACGAGGGAGACATAAAAAGATATATTTTATTGCTGAACTACACCGTTAGCGTAGTATAGTGGGTGATACGTGTGGGCGACTTTAGTCCCTCAGTTAAGGTTAGGATTAATCGTTTCATATATATACTTATTTTGAAGAGATGTAATTTGGTTTGTTTGGTACCAAAGCTTTGTAATACTAAACTCACTTGATATCTTCACACCTGTATCACCAAACACGTACGCAGAGGTACAATAAGGTACCTATGATAAACCAATTCAACTAACTTCCACAATGTGACATAATTATTATGTTTAAACTTTCGCCAACCGGGCACATGTCCAAACCCTTTACCTTTAAGGCCCCATACTTAGTCAGCCAGAAGAGCCAATCACTGCAAAAGCGCACTACCCCGTTCCATGATTACTATGAAATATTGCGCTCTAAAGTAAATGTCTTAAGCGCCAAATCACTATTTTTGACACTACAAAAGCAATTTGAAAAAAAATATAAAAACTGAAACAGTTATCTTTTAGGTATAATACTTACCTATGTTTATGTTAAATCTGGTGTCGATATTTTCATAATTGAAGTATTTCATAAGACAGTTGGATTTTGCTTTAAAAAAAGGGTTAACTTTTTGATTTTTTTCTATCGAGCAAAGTGAAATGAATCGTGTTTAGAAACACTAGTCTTATAAAGCTTATTAATGTTAATCTTGTGTATTTTTGTCGCCAAGATCCATACTTGCTTTGTATGAAAAAAACAGTATATTGCTGACGTATTTTAGCATACATGGCCCCTTAAATTAAAATCTTTTTCCATTTCAATGCTTTTGAATGTGATTGGACGAAACCCGACAAAAAAATATAGTTGTCTTTGAATATTTTATGTGATAAGAGACGGCTCTCCTTGTGATAAGAGATTACAGTGGTCTATAGACACCGTAGATGTTGTAGGTGCGTCTCTTTTGTCTTGTGGACATGCCCAATTGTGCTAGTCTAAATCAAAATCAATTAAATTTTTAATTTTCAAGTATAAAAATAATTTACATCTGTAAATTAAATGTATTATTTAATTAAATTAAATTGAATTATTATATGTAACGTAATAATAAAAGCAGTTTGAATTAAAACATACTATATAAGTAAAAAATAAAAGCATTGGACAGCCAAATGAGTACTTTATGTTCTTAATTAGATAAAATATAAAAAATGGTCCCTAATTTAAAAAATAAAATAAAATCTTCTGTTTACACACACTAAATGTGACACGCTTTAAACATTCAAGAAGTCATCTGCTCCCCCTCCGTGTTAATCTGGGCTCCTTTGCAGAATAAACCATCTGCTTTACTGCCAGGCAGCTCGTAAAAGGCATAGGCTTACCGCCGCTGACACCGTGACATCTCCTTTATGGTAGAGTTTCACAGCGACTCGCCCGGATTGGTACCACCGCCTTACCTATTCCTGCATGGCGTCAATATAAGGAAAAAATTTATTCATTATCCAGTCCAACTCAAAAACCATTAGTCGAATTATGATAAAATCAATATAGGACCACCTCGGAATTGTGACCTATCTTTCTAAAAAATAATAATAAACATCGGTTGGCTTTAGAGATTAGACGGAGAAAAAAACATATACTTAGTCCAATTAGCTGCCTGTTCCGGCTTCGCTCGGATAGTAATTTTTTTGATCATAAATTGAGATGTAAGCTATCCTTGTTGGATCAAACTGCACACGGTGTGCAAATTTGATTGTAATCGGTTAAGTAGTTTAGGAGTCCACCGCGGACAAACAACGTGACACAAAATAATAATAAAAATGAATGATAATAAATATCCCTGGACAAATCACACAAATTAAATCTAACCCCAAAGTAAGCAAATTATATGCTTGTGTTATGGGTGTTAGTTAACAATACTAATACATATGAATACTTAAATAGATACCAGAATAAATTAAATAAACACCCAGACCCGGAAATGCAGACATCTAAATGTTCATCATACAAATGTCTGCCCTCGTCGGGAATCGAACCCGAGCCTCGCGGTTTGTAAATGTAGTTAGGCGTGTACGCTAGCCACTCGACCAACGAGGTGGTCACATAACTTATATATATTAAGATTGAGAACCTCCTCCTTTTCTTGGAGAGAGTTGGTCAGAAGTTACATACTGGTGACTGAAAGATAACAAAAACCAAATTAAAGCTTTGGGATTATCTCTCTGATGATATTAAGAAATCTCCCTCTAAACTATCCTTTAAACGTCAGCTTTAATTTTTTTTAGACTCTCATTCTTCGCTTCTGTGATCTAGTGGTAAATTTGTCGGACTTGATTGCGTGAGGTCCTGAGTTCGATTACCGGGTCGGGCAACAAAAAGAAAATTGGGTTTTTCCAATTTTCTAAAAAAAAAACGTTTCGCAGGATTGGATATGTGCCCGGTTAACGATAGGCTTGCAACCTATCACATTGTGGGACTTAGTATCTTCGGCTAGTCGTGGGTGCCCTGGTCGTGCCTCTGACTACCTCTTCGGGGATATGGCCGTGAAGATACTTTTTTCTATGTAAATTGCTATATACGTATCTATAAGTATACAATAACGTTAATTATTATTAACATATATTATATAATGTTGTTTTACGTTTATTGTACAGGGTTACTGGTAACTAACGAACGAACGACCTTTCTTATAGGGAGGCTTTATTACGTCAAAAGCAATATTTAGAAAATCGCAAAAAAGGAATTGGTTCTCCTTCCAAAAAGTTCTTCGTCCCCTGACAAAATGTATAGAGAACCAAATTCTTTTTTCGCGATTTTTTGTTGCTTTTGATGTACTAAATTCGCCCTAGAAAGGTTATACGTAACTAACTTACATTTAAACATCCCTGGACAAGTCACACAAATTGTATCTAATCCCAAAGTAAGGAAATTATACGCTTGTGTTATGGGTGTTTAATTATTTTGAGAGTAGTCGCGATAAACAGCTTGTATAGTAATAATAACCAAAGTCACAGATAACATCACATTCCCGTGCGATAAAATGGATGTTTGAATTGATCTTTCATCTGGTACCTTTCATATTGCTGATTTTGCTTTTTTATATTTTACTATTCAATAGCGTTGGCATCTGACTAATGGCTTCCATTGATTACTTTCTGTTTAAATTTGAAATGATATATCAATTTAACAAATGATAAAGTTAGTTACTTTCTATTAGCATTTAGTTTGGTTTTTTGAAGTACTAGCACATACATCCTGCTTTTCCTTTGCAGTGATTCCTTAATTATCTCGAAAGTTCATTGACGCTTCCACTTTATCACGTTACAAATCGGTAAAAGATAGCTTATTTAAAACAGACCCTTATTTTAGTTTTCCCGCCAGTAACAGCCAAAAATTCCAAAAAAAGCTGTTATAAATAAAAAGGATTGTGTGGTTTTATGAAAACACGGTAAAACTGAAAATTGATCTATACCTATATGAACTATAGACGCCGCTATATTGGCTTCGGCTGCTCTGATGTAACCGTCACGCGACATGCGACACGCAGACAAAAAAAAATGAGACGGTGCAATAAAAGTTTCACTTTAAAAACATTAGACTCTTCCAGGAAACATGCCTACGTAACTGTTTCTACATAAAGTTTTATAATAGGTACTGTATAATATGTATTTGTATATGTATGAGTACATCTACGTATTAGTATCGTTGAATAACACCTATAACACCGTTGACGAAAAAGAGGGGTGCTATAAGTTGGACGTGTTTGTGTGTCTGTCTGTGTGTGCGTGTGTGTGTCAGTCTGTGGCATCGAAACTTCTGAACGGATGGACTGATTTCGATGAGGATATTTTTGGATATTCTTAGCTACAAACCATGTAGATTTTGCCGGGTATTATTGACCATTTTTAATTTTAGTTATTATGTAATTAGTGTAATTTGTCTAGAAAATGTATTTCTACTTGTTTGTATTGCATAGCATAGGCCCTAAACTATAAGGAAAACCGCAAACTAATCAAACTATACTCATTATTGACTGAGAGCACTTTTTATTTGTGTACAACGACAGGTAGACTTGGCCTTGATTCACCCTACTGTCTCCATAGTTTCCATTCGTAATTGCAAAAAGTTGTGAACGGAGCGAACGGGCGATATCGACTGTAGACACATCCATTCCACTTAGACCTCTCTAGTTCATCTGAAATTCCCCCACAACTTCGTAGTTGGTTTAAAAAGAGCGGGGGAGAGGAGGTCTTTCAGCTGGTTCAGTTTTAATGACACATTGTTGATAGAGACGGCGAACGGTTTAAGATATTGAGATGTTCTTATGTGACTGCGCAAGCGCATACCGTTATCCTATTTCCTCCCTAACATCGATGATAGACTTCACACATATATGATAGAATGTTTATAGTTTAGAAACCACAATATTGGAAACTTTAGTTGTAATATTATGATGGTACGGTAATATAATATTAATAGCATAATCGCATAGCACAGCATAATAAGTAAAGTAATAATAATTAGAATAATTTCTACCGAATTTAAAAAAAAAAAGGTTTTTCTTACTACGATATTTTTATGTAGGTATGTTAGAGTCGTTTTTTATGGTATTGGAAGGCGGATTTTCAGATGGTAAAAATTCACGCCGTCTAGAGACACCAAAGGTGGTAATGGTGCGTTGCCACCCTGAGGCCGGTTTGTAAGGCCTCGAGCAAAAGCAAGTATACCGGATATCTTATCCTCCGAACCGGAACACGTCGATGGCAAGCACAGACGTGATGGCGGCAGGAATTGTTAAAGCGGTGGTACCAATCCGGGCGAGTCAGTGCGAAATGCCTAGTGAGATGTCACGGTGTTAGTGACGGTAAGCATATGCACGCTTTTCACGAGCTGCCTGGCAGTAAGGCAGTTGGTCTTTTCTGCAAAGGAATCCGGACCAACACGGGGAAACGTTCCTACTGTGTAAAGAAAGATAAGTCCGCTGAATTTCTTTAGCCAGGTCTTATTCGAGAGCGACCAAGGTCCGATCTGTAGGGTTTCCTTGAACCTCGATTCATGTTATATTGGAAATTGGAATCGAGTAGGTATGTCATTTTAGGTACTGTTTAAACACAATACTGGAGAATTATTAACTATTAATCTCAACGGCTCAACAGCTCAAGCATACTCGATAAAAGTAGTTCGGGTATATGAACTGCGTACCCCAGAGGCACAACCAGGGCACACATGACTAGCCGAAGACACTAAGTCCCACAATGTGATAGGCGGCAAGCCTACCGCCAACTGGGCACATATCCAATCCCGGCCAACGTTAATGATTCTAAGAACTCAATGTAAGTATCAAAGAGTTTCTCTCTCAATACTTTGTGCCTACTCCGTAAGGGACTTGAAGATATATATATATTTATGGATTTTAAAAACTGTATCTTTGTCTAAAAAAGTAAACTTACCTGTGCAAGAGGTTTGACACCACAGCTTCATTGGACAGAAAACCATAATCATCTTTGATGTCTTGCTAATAACTTTCTATAATTAAAAAAAGCATCTTCACGCCCATATCCCCAAAGACGTAGGCAGAGGCACAACTAGGGCACCCACGACTAGCCGAAGACACTAAGTCCCACAGTGATAGGTGGCAATTTTAAAATTTTATAACTCCAAAACGGGCTCACCTATCCAAATCAAATGTTTAGGCTTTGTTCGGACTATTTAGTATATGGTTTATGTGCAGTTTGCATAAAATCGGTGGAGCAGTTCTTCATTTATCACATTTTTTATAACAAATAAGATCAATAAATGGCGTATCATTTTGTTGATGGGTATTTTTTAATCATATCGAAATTTTTTTTCAGATGTGTTTTCTTTTTTCTTTTGTTGTGTTACGTCATTCGTGCGGTCATATACGTAGCGAAACACGTACCGGGCCGTAAGTATAATGCAATTAGTTATATAACATAGTCAAATACACAAACAAGTGTAAATGAGTTAATATCTTCATCCCCATATCCTTGAAGAGGTAGGCAAAGGGAGAACCAGGGCGCCCAAAATTTCGATACTTTCTTTAATTTTTAAAATTTACATTTAATTAACTTTTTTCTTTTAATTCTTACAAGCCTATCACCAGCCTGGCAGCAATTCCCAAGCAATGTTGCTTTGTTAAAAAAATAAGAAAACAATTTTGAATTGCCTAGTAAGTAAGTACCTAGTAATCAAACTGAAGACCTTGTGTAGTTAACGTCTACACCCAGCCATAAGCAGCCTTTCAAACTGATAATATCCCAATATGCTATTCAACATAAACCCAGCACCAATAAAGCACGCAGGTACAAAATATATTTTGTTAACATAATGTACATGAATAAATTAATTGTCGCCTCTGTGGGCTAGCGGTTCAGGTGTCAGACTTGACTGCATGAGGTCCCAGGTTGGTCAACAAAAAGTAAATTTGGTTTTTCCAATTTTCCAATAAACAAAATGTTGCTCGCGATTGGATATGTGCTCGGTTGGCGATAGGCTTGCTACCTATCACATTATGGGACTTAGTATCTTCGGCTAGTCCTGGGTGCCTTGGTTGTGCCTCTGCCTACCCTTCGGGGATATGGGCGTAAAGATACTTAAAAAAAAACAATTTTGAATTACCCAACCCATCGAACCCAAGACCTCGTGTAGTTAACGTCAATATGTAAAGATTGAGAATATTCTTATTATGTATCTAAAGCTCCAATAAATAATGCAGATATAAAATATATTTTGTTAACATAATATACATGAATTAAATGCCAATATTACGTAACAACACGTATTTATTATAAAAGTTGAAACAGTTCCGAAACAGAATAAATAACGGTGTTTATTTGGTTTAGGGCAATGTCCGTCGACTTAATAGCACAAGATCTGATCGCAAGATATCTATGTTTATCTGTTATTTAATTCAACCACGATTTATATAGATAACCATCACTAAACTAATACGGATATAAATTAGTTACTTATCAAGCTATCAAGTTGACTGTTTCTTGTTCTTTGCTTAAAACAGACGCCATCTTAAAACACAAAAAATGAATTTGTAAATTATGTAGTTGGATCCTAGCCTAAAAGCTTTTAATAATACTTCCGCACTAAACAATCAAAAATGTGCCGTTTTTGGTCTCATTTTTTTAATTTAACATTGTTTATAATTTACTACTTTGGTTAAGGAGTTACCAAATACGAGGTTAAAAATTAAATACATTTGTGTTTAAAATTACTCATTCGTTAAGTTATTTTAATAAGGAACAAAACCAATTACGAATATGACTTAACTACCGTTTTGAAAGGCTTTGTTTGGTAGACGAAAACAGTTAAACACTTCAATATATTCAAATAGTCTGAGGAGTCCTCAGACTATTTATAATATTATGAGACAGAAACATAATGTTCTTCTGAAGTTTAGAGACAAACGTTGTCTAAAAAACACAGATGTTACAGGTGTGCTAACTGCGTTGCGGAGGTGCGGATTTTGTGAACCCCCTTTTTAAGACAATTAATAGCTAATCTAATAAATATTGTAAACAAGCTGTTACCTGCGGCTTCGCCCGTGTTTTCACAGAAACCCTTTGTATGATCGGGATTCAAAGTAGCCTATATGTTAATCCAGGTCACAATCTATCTGTGTTGCAAATTTCAGATAGATCCGTTCAGCAATTGGAGCTTTTATAATATTAATAAAAATGGTAAAATAGATAAAAATGTTATCTTCACGGCCGTATTCCCAAAGAGGTTTTACCCGTGTTGGTCCGGACCTGCTGGGTAGCCTTTAGTAGCCTCTTTGCCAGACAGCTCGTAAGAGGCGATCACAGGTTAAAATATAGGTTATCTATACATGTAATAAATTTGTAGAAGGGTCAATTCTGTACATTGAAAATATTGAAAAAATAAATAGCAGGTGTGTTACTGTATCGATACTAAACCCAAATATGTGATTTAAATTGTTTTGTCTGCCTGTCCGTCCGTATGTTCAGGCATCACATTAAAAATAAAGGTTCGATTTCGATGAAACTTAGTATAATTATACCTTATTATCCTGGGCTTAAAATGGGATACTTTTTATCCTGGAAAAATATGTAGAAAATAAAAATCTCAATTTTTCAGTTTTATCACGCGAAGACCGACATCCGCTAGGACGGAGTCGCGGGCGGAAGCTAGTTACTGATAAGACCACTGGTGGTAAAATGCTGTTTAGCAACTTGCCCAGGGAGAGATCAACCGTCTTTCCTATTTCTGCCGCTATAGTGACTCTGCCATGTTTCGGCCCGGAGGGTATGGTAGGCGGTAGACTTGTAAAATAGGCCTAACATCCCGATCTCAGGACAGCGACGCACCTGTAGCATCTACAGTGTCTATAGGTCTGTCTTATCTCTTACCATCAGGAGATCCGAATCCGTAAGAGGTTGACAAAGTTGTACCCACGACAATTCAAATAAACTGAGTCCTACAAAGTGATAGGTGAAAAAAATATCATCAACAATATACATATCTAATCCCGAGCACCATTGTTTTTATTATAAAAATGGAAAAACAGATTATCTTTTTGTAGCCCGACCTGGAGATCGAACTCGGGATCTCATAAAGTCAAGTCCAAAAACCGGATAGCTAAGCCTTAAATTTGATAAACATTAAAAAAAATATTAAAAAACAACTTGTCAAAAGACACCAAAAATCACATATTTTCTGTCGCCTAGTTTCATAAAAACTCTTGATTTATTCTTATTACTATTTGCTTCAAATAAAATAAATAGCCAGAGCGTTCTAATTATAAAAAAGTAACAGTAAAAAGGTTTCCACAAATCAAAGGTCTACGAATAGATGGCTCATAAAGGTGGCCACAAAAGCTAGAGTTTTAGAGCCCTTCAGAAAGTGTGTCGACTAGCCCCGCACCCCGCCGGCCTTTCTCATCACACAGCAGAGCTCCATTGGAAAGCATGTATGCATTTTATAGTTTTCCTACGAACTGAGAGTTGTAGACATTAAACGTTTAGATGAACAAAGAATCACGTTTGATGTTTCCGGAAGCGCTTATTTCCTTTTTTTATTGGGCGGTCGAGTTTTTTTTGTAGTATTGGAAAGCAAAATAAGTGTTTTTTAAATGTAAAAACGCAAGGATACAATAATTGTAAAAAGCCTCTACTGTAGACACAAAAAATGGATTCTACCTTAAGACTGGAGTAATAAGCTTGTTGCAACAGTTTATTTTTCGGGTACCATGCGTTGCCAATCGCAAACCATTTTCTTTGAGTTTTTCCTGAGCATTTTGACAACGACTCGTATGAACTAATACCACCACTTTTGTTTTATTCACCAAAACATTGATACTCGGAACTATATATGTTCCAGTGTAAGGGAACGTACCCATACTACGTAACCCGTTTAGGGAAGGAAGGGAGGTCTTTAAAATACTACGATCAGTCACGAGAGGGACAGATTTGACAGGGCTGACAGATTTTTGTTACATAGTCGATTTCGCCAATAGAAATTTCGGACTATACTCGAAAATGGCGCGCAATTTTGCTTCTCAAACTCACAGCTAGTGGCGCTGAAGTAAGTATATTGATACGTCAGCTGATTGAAAACAGACACAGGCAGTTTGTTTTAGTGAAGTTGTCGAGCAAGTCGACGAGAGTCTACGCTATACAATAACTACTACGTAAAAACTTGAAGGGAGGGGGTAGGGGTTTTTGCATATACTACGAGTGGTTAAGAGTAAGGCAGCCAAAACACTTAATTTTTATAAAACACTGAAGAAACAGGTTGGTCTCCACACAGATGAATCAGGTTACTGACAAACATTTTATTCTTTTCATTAAAAAATTGTCTGCCCGTTTGCCTTCCTATAATAAAAAAAATGTACATAATTCCATGATTTTAAATATATTTGATGATTTTATAAACTGGCCATCTCGTTGCCATACGTTGGCTCTATGGTAAGTCTTCTTTGCCTTCTTTCTCATTATCTTTTTATCACCCAAAAAAGAATTAGGGTCACTATTAGAGTATCTTAAAGTGTTCGTAAGATATATCATAAATTCAACTTACATCGATATATATATTAATGTAAGTTACTTAAATAAATTTGACAAATCTGGCTTAACCTAAAACTTTACTAAAAAATCGAGTGTGTGGTTATTGACGTTGACTACCTACTTACGTTATGTTCTCGGGTACGATTCTTGGGTTGACCAACTCAGATGTGTTTTCTTCTGTTTTCTAATAATTATAAAGATTTCCAGGACTGTGTAACGGATTGGCGATTGGTTTACTGCTGATCTCATGGGGGATATGTACTCTTTGGGAATACGGGCGTGAAGATTTTCTGATATCGTCTATAATATTTGCCTTGGAAATCGATAGTTTTGAGTAAAGTGATTAAAAATATAAAATTTTAATGTCATAGTTCCTATCCTTGAGATGTTATTGACATCTAAAAACCGCCAATTTCATCACTGACTCACTGATCATTAAAAATTATAATGTACTTCCTTAAAGTCCTAGAAATATGAAATTTGGTACGAGCATTGAGAACTAGTATTCGAAATATAAGTAATAGTTAGTAATATTACATGGCTTGGCCGTTTCGTTTCTACAACAACTTTTATATAGCATGAAAGTGAAGAACATTAAATATGTTTGTCACCAATACTTATGTCACAGTAACCAAAGAGCCAAGTTTTTTTTTTTGATTCCGATGTAAATTTTAGTTTTAAGTTTGTGCACGTAGAGCTATAAGCTTGGCTCTACATTACATCTAATAACTTTTTGCAAGTGTGAGTCATAATGTCTCGCTTGGCAACTCTTTACTTGAAATATTTTTAATTGAATTTACTTTTTAAATGTCTATACTGGAGGTGAATTTCTTCGCATCCGCAAATGTTAGCCTTTCTGAACAAAAAAAAACAAAAAATGTAACAACGTACTTGTGCAATCAATGCATGGGCTTTCAATGTTTGCCTTTCTATACTAAAAAAAAAACAAAAAATATACCAACCAATACTTGTAATTACCCTTTAAATTTTCCTCCAAGGTTCGATCCACTTGTGTAGGCTCGAGGGCAGTGTTCTCGCGGCCTCGTCAAGAGGGAGTGTTGCGCAATGCATTACAATAACGTGACATTACGTGCCTTGGCCGCTGCGCCCGCGCCGGGGTCATGCGCCGCGCATTCGGGCAACACTGAGTCCACACTGAACCCGTCACTCCACGAGGCACACTGTTCCAAAATCAAAAATTGTTTATTTTCTGTGTTGACTTTTGCAGATCGTTAAATGATACTTTTTTCTGGAAAAGTTAAGGAATTCGGGTTAGTAAGCTTTTTAATGGAAAATATTAACCACACCTACGGACATATGCAATTTAAAAAGTAGCCGCACGATGCCTGTTTCTAAAAAGTAATGTCTATGTCAAAAATTCTTTGAAATACAATTTTAGGGAGATTAATACAAAACACATAAAATGTGTTTTTTTTAGTTCGCGCCTGGGCTCTGTTATGTTATAATGTGATATGTTTATATATGCAAGTACGAAAGATAATTAAGTGGCCGCTTATTAACTGACTCCAAAAAGGAGGAGGCTGTATGTTCGACTCAGGTGTCTTTTTTTATCCTGTTTATACGTAATATCTGAACCGATTTTTTTATTTGAAACATCGTACTTCCGAGTTGGTACCATTGCCAAAAAGTCTGAAGGTGGAATTCTAGGTAAATCAAGGAAAATATTTAAATTTTATTAACGTAGATTATCAATTATTAAAATTGTGTTAGTGTTGGTCCGGGCTCCTTTGTAGAACAGAGCCTCTGCCCTCTTGCCAGGCAGCTCGTAAAAGGCAACATAGGCTTACTGTCACTAACACCGTGACATCTGACTGGGTGTAGAATTTGGCAGTGAATTGCCTGGATTGGCACCACAGCTTTACATATTCCTACCGCCGAAGCGTCAGTGTTTGTCTTTGAAGTATTCATATTCGGAAGGTAAGTTAGCCAATAAACTTACTTTTGCTCCAGGCAAATTCCGGCCTCATGGTAGCAACACATCATTACTACCTTTGGTGTCTCTAGGCGGCGTGAATTTCTTACCATCAGGAAATCCGTCTGCTTGTTTGCCTTCCTATGACATAAAAAAAACAATAATAGCGAATCATTAAAGTTTAATCAATAATAACAAATAAATGATTTAATCGGATTCATTAATTTTTTTTGTAATTAAATGTTAATCATCCGCTATTACTGTGTCCAAGAGTACCTAAAATGACATATCTGATTCAAATTTCCAATTAGCTTAAAATCGGGATTCTAATCAATAAAAGAATATTAGAAATCACTGTATGTAAAGATGTTAACTCTTGTCCTTGAAACCATAATTGAAACCAATTCATTGCTCCAATCAATTATCATGCTATATGTTGATTCTGCATTGGAAAAGATTCTATAGAATAAGAATGGTTTGTCCCATCTCATTATAAAGAGACAGATTTGGTTCTTTGTTTGCATTGAAAAAACTCCAAAACTACTGATCCGGTTTGAAAAAGTCCGTAACTATCAGAACACTTCGTTATTCTACATGAAGATCAACTATATTTATTACTAGAAATAAAACTATTTAATCACAGTAAATCTACAAAAAACGACTTCGATTTCATTAAGTGTTACATTAAACATTAAATAGTAACCAGTGTTTAAATTAATTATTTAAAATAATCATTAAATCAAAAATTTCTAACAATCCCCAACAAAACATATCTATAATGTAGCTTAATATGTTACTTTGATAAAGTCAGCTTTCTTAAAAAAATCTTCATCGATAGTCCATTCATTTATGAGTCCACATACACAGGGAGAAATACACGTTTAACTTACAAAACATTTTTTCCGTCGAAGTTAAAACAATATGAAAAATTTGCTTTTATGACCTATTTCAAAAAAATCTGACCCGTATTTGTGTCACATATTCCTCGAACATCTTTATGTGGCCTGCACACCCATCACAATGTGATAGGTGACAAGCCTATCGATAAAGATGCCACTATAAAGTCGTATCGATAAAAATCTCATCTCTAAATCATACAAGCACAAAGTACCTGTATTATAACATAATTTTAGAAAATTAAAAAAAAAACATCAGAATCAACAAAATAGCCCTTCGACATTAATATATATCAACAAGCCAACTCCCTTACAGGGTAGGCACGGTGTTCCGAGTGCCAAATCTCACGATCCTTGCAGTCTCACCTACCTGGCTTCCTCCACATTCATTACCATTTTCATACAAACACGACAAAAAAAAATATTGCTCGGGATAGGATATGTGCCCGGTTGGCGATAGGCTTGCCACCTATCACATTGTGGGACTTAGTATCTTCGGCTAGTCGTGAGTGCCCTAGTTGTGCCTCTGCCTACTACGTCGGGGATATGGGCGTGAAGATACTTTTACAAACACGGCGGTTTCGGAGACTCTTCACCACGACGCTCGGATATATGGTTGGTCTCCCCGGGTAACTACATCCATCCACGTTTGCATTGTATATATGCTTTGTCAATCTTTCCTCATGATCTCACCAGCGAAGCACGGTACACTAACACTTTCTTTCAATCCCACTCTTTCTCGGTTCTTACTGTTACGAATTCGGTCGGTCAGACCGACACACAATTATTTTTTTCAGTAGCGCTTTGATTTCGACTGCATTTATTGGTTATCATCGACACTAAGCGATATATCCTACTACCTAAATGCGAAAGTTTGTGAGTATGTATGTATGGAAGTTTGTTACTCTTTCGAGCTCGAATGGCTGAACGGATTTGTCTGAAATTTAGAACACAGATAGATTGTGACCTGGATTAATACAGGCCACACAACAACGGGTCAGCTAGTTTTAAATAATTTGGAAATCAAGAAATCACGTTTAGCAACCATGTGTTTTTTTAGCAAAATCAAAGAAGCTGTAATTTAATTGCTCAGTTTAAATTCTTGCTGCTTGCTTAAATAATGGGCTATTTCATGAACTCACGCAACTGTTAAAATATAATTCAAACTCAATTATCGAACATTTACATTTAGATTGATTATTTTAAACTTTAAATTATTGTATAAACTTCAAACACGTGTAAAAATAAGGTCATTGGTAAGGGTCTTCGTGAGGTGGTCAATACAGCGTTTTCCAAAATGTTTGCCATTGAGGAAATAATAATTTTCATTTTCACAGATTTTAAATACTCAATTAAAAAATAAATTCAATAAAAATGTTCTTCAAATTAAGATTTATATTTTAAGAAAACTCGTTTGGAAACAGTGGATTTTTTATTAATTAACTAATTAAATCGACCGACGTTGTCCTGTCGTAGCTATGAACATTAAAATTTATAAAAAATTTTAATGATGACTGACATTTGTCTAAAATTTAGATTTTCGTTTAGTTTTCAAATGTTCCACTAAACTTAGTTTTTTTCTTTAATAAGCAGCTTCTGGTGATAATAACTAACATAACAAAAATAGAATTAGCGAAATTATTCCATTAGTTCATGTGTAACGCGATAATCAAGAGATAAAGAGATTTTATTTTATTTCAATAAGATTTTCCCCGTGTTGGTCCGGCCTCCTTCGCAGAATAGACCGTCTGCCTTTTTGCCAGGCAGCTCGTAAAAGGCTAGGCTTACCGTCACTAACACCGTGACATCTGATATTCTGACTAGGTGTAGAGTTTCGTAGCGGCTCACCCGGATTGGCACCACCGCCTTACCTATTCCTGCCGCCATAACGTCATAACGTGTTCTGGTTTGAAGGGTAAGGTAGCCGGTAAACTTACTTTTGCTCGAGGCCTAACATCCCGGCCTCAGGTTGGCAACGCACCATTACCACCTTTGGTGTTTCTAGGCGACGTGAATTTCTTACCATCGGAAATCCATCTGCTTGTTTGCCTTCCAATATCATAAAAAAAAGATTATGTACGAGTAAATTCTGAGGTTTATTACATAAAGGCGCATTTAAAAGTGTCCTGTGAATCAACCTTGTTGTATCTATCTCATAAACAAGCTTTGCCAAGTATTTTTAATATGTTTGGAAAATATAGAATTAGGTGAATTTTCAATCTGTAGATATTTATATTTTAATTGTGAACACTGTTAGTATAAGTAATAATAAACACCAAAGTTATTTATGGTGCGTTTTTAAACTGAAGCTTCTGGGTGGATTTTAACTGGCTAAACTCTACTCCATATCGGAACATGATAATGCCGTACACTGGCGTTATGGCTGCAGGAATAAATAAGGCGGACCTAGCCAAGTCATGTATAAACTGTGATTTGTGTACATTTAGTAAAATTATACAATTTTTATAATGCTATTTTTTTTCTTTAAAAATTTTTCAACAACTGAATCTCATAGCGTAAGTGCTCGCTATTGTCGCAGTCCAATTCCAAGAAAAAAATTGCATCGTTATAAAAATTGTATAATTTTCATAAGGATGCAATTTTTTTTCTTTAAAAATCTTTCAACAAGGGGTCGTGCCATCAAAGATATTGAAAAACACTGGTTATATTGATGGAAGTGATCCAGCCGTCCACGCAAGGATGCGCTAGCGCAGACGACGCGTTTCTTTTTAGAAAGTAGCACGTGCTGGGGTTGTTCACCCTACACGAACCAGGTCAAACCCCCCCGCACCGCGCTCCCCGCCATATGTACTTTGGTTAGGGTTTCCACCTCTGGACTGTCAAAATCGGGAAGAAAAAAATATTGCTTTTAGGACTTTCGACCATTTGTGTGAATTAGTAAATACAGACTTTCACGAACGATACATCTATTGACTACATCTTTATGTATATAATTCTTGTGTTCGTGTGTTTGTCACTGAACTCCTTTTAGACGACTGGACCGATGTTGATGAAACTTTTTGTGTGTGTTCAAGGGAATTCGAGAATGGTTTAGATTCACAATTTGGTCTCCTAGAAAAAGGTTTTTTTTATATATATTAACTCTTTGATCGCCTCTGTGGTCTAGCGGTTCAGTTGTTGGACTTGACTGCATGAGGTCCCGGGTTCGAATCCCGGGTCGGGCAACAAAAAGAAAATTGGATTTTTCCACTTTTCTAATAAAAAAAAATGTTGCGCGGGATAGGATATGTGCCCGGTTGGCGATAGGCTTGCCACCTATCACATTATGGGACTTAGTATCTTCGACTAGTCGTGGGTGCCCTGGTTGTGCCTCTGCCTACCTCTTCGGGGATATGGGCGTGAAGAAGATACTATATTAACTCTTTATTGTACACAACTGATATTAGATACAAAAAAATACTTAAAAGTAAAAAGAAAAACAAAGTACAAAAGGCGAGCTTATCTCTAATAAAAGAAATTTCTTCCAGCCAACCCGTAAAAGAAAAGTACTAAATAAAAAAAAATAGACTTTTTTTAGTTAATTTTTTAAAAATAAGTAATTGTGGATTTTGGAATGTTTCACATCGGATCCGGCAGACTGTGCTGCTATCGAAGCATTAATGTCAAGCGATACGAATTTTGCTGGGTCAGCTATTATAGTTATAATTCTGTTTTAGTAAATTTGTTGTTTAAGACTTTTGTGTATTACAATTTGGCGTCCAGATGTGACGACCACATCACCCATCGGTGATAATTTTGCAATTAGGTTACGGGAGTATTCCACTGGTGCAAATAAGGTATAATAGACCATCTGCCTTCCTGCCAGGCAAGTCGTAAAAAGCGAGCATAGGCTTACCGTCACTAACAATGTGACATCTGGCTAGGTGGTAGAGTTTCGCAGCGACTCAACCGGATTGATACCACCGCTTTACCTATTTCCTGCCGCCATAACGTCATGACGTGTTCATATAGATAACAGCAATTTAAAAAAAATAATTATACGAGAATTATATTTTCGGTGCACAGGGCCGCCTTTCACCTGTTAGAGGCCTTGAGCACATTAGGATAAAGGGGCCCCCCTGAACATAATATACTTTTAGCACAATTTTGTTACATTACAAAAAACATACATATACAAATTTTGAGCTTTATTTTGAACCGAGTTCAAAAAAATCGAGGAGGTTATTAATTCGGCCGGTATATTTTTGTTTCTATTTACTTGTTTATAACAGAAATTATTATGAATTATATAAATGCTAAGGAACTTGCATCCACGATTAGTCCTCACACATACATCTATGTTGATTGAAGAAGTATCCTTCTAGATTTTTTTTTAATTGAGCAAAATCGTTAATCACATCTTCAAAGTCTGTGTTTTCAAGCATTTCACATTCTATCGATATTTGTGACAAACTGTTCAATCTCTTCTGAAGTATTTTACTTCTTAATTATTTTTTTAGTCTTTTTTAGTTGGAGAAAGAGCGTTAGTTGCCAGCATACTTAAAAAGATTCTCAGTGCGATTTCTCCATAGGAATTTTGATCAATAAGGATCCATTTCAAAAGATGATATATTGGTACTCACACCTTAGTAACTGACAGCCAAATGACGTTTCACAGAATAGCGGTTTAGTTCCAATTTTGACTACGGAGTTTTGGCGCCATCGCGAATGAAGGTGGTCGTAATTTTTCATTATTATTGAATTTCGTTTTTATATTGAGTGAAATTGGTTAATTTAGGTGGGAGTTAGATTCATTTTGTTCCGTGAAAGTGCATAAATGAAATAATCATGAAGAAATTAGTGTATCGTCTATTTCCTCGCTGCCATCAAATCTCACTAGATGAGTTTGAGTAATGAAGCCACCGCTTTACTCAAGACCCTGATCTGACAGGACTTTGTACATAGTGACTAATGACTGTATATTGTATAAGAATTAACTAACTTGACATTGGCAAAGTAGTCGTGAAAAACGATCAAAAGCCATGTTTATAAAATAAGAAGAAGAATTTTGACTACTGAACAGTAAAGATGGTGGCACTTTACAATATTTAAACGACATTGACAAAGGAGCTCACATGTTCGCCTTTTATATATTTTTTATGTATGTTTACCGATTTTTCCTTCATTTCTGAATATTTTTTGTGGAAGAGTGTATTTTCAGGGTCGTCCCATTGCCACCAAGTCTAAGTTATCTGATGATGGGATCCTAAGGAAATCGAGAAAATACTCAATTTTTGTATATTTAGATATTATGCTTATTAAAATCGAAGTCAATTTCTTGTAGTTTTACTGCTCTTAGATTATTATTACTATTATGTTTATAATAATTATAATATCATTATTATGTTTATGATAATAGTAATTTGCTGGGCAGCGTTCAGTAAATGGCACTATATCTGTCTCTATCAGTGCTTAAGTCCAATCGATCGATTTAGAAATCTATGCGGAAAGCCTATGTTCAGCAGTGGACATCCTGTAGCTGGTATGGTGATGTTTATAATATAAATTAAACAGTGCTACATCTGTCATAGTTACTTTATAAAATACTTTTCGGAATCAGCAAGTCTAAGAATTGCAGGTCAGTTTTGAAATCCCTGGAGATTTCTTCCTCGGTCCAGGGAGAGCCAAACGGCCAATCACGTCACCAAGGGAGGTAAGAGAAACAGCTGCTCTCCTATAGAAATTCTAAAAAATTTAGCAAATATAAAGCATACAGTCCTAAGTCTTTGACTTGACTAGTTTTATTGTTCACGTACTTTTTTAATACAAGTACCTACTTAGTACTTTGCTACTATTTAAGCGGGAATGAAAGGCAACTCAAAAAGTCGAAGGCATAAGGCTCTTAACTTTGCCTTAAAAATTTTTTTAAATATTTATTGACCACCTCGTTGGTCGACCCTAGCGTTAACACCTAACTCCAACCGCGAGGCTCGGGTCCGATTTGCGACTGGGCATTTTTATGATGAACATTTAGATGTCTGCATTACCGTGTCTGAGTGTTTATTAAATTAAACTATATTTCTAGTATCTATTTAAGTATTTCTATATGTTAGAATCGTTGGCTACCCATAACACAATCATATAATTTGCTTACTTCGGAGTTAGATTCAATTTGTGTAATTTGTCCAAGGATATTATAAGCTGGCTGTCGACGCTCTTGACGGTTGACGCTTAGGGATTCAGGGTAAGTGGCAACCCTAAGTATGGTTCTTACGCGCTAGTCCTTGATAAGGTAACTTCATTGACACCGTAATTGAGCTCAACCGGGTCGCCGGATAAGGGCACTCCTTGTGAGATATAGGACTGTTTGTCGTAGATTTTATCATGTTGCGATTTGAGAATTTAGGTTTGGAAATGTGTGTTTAAACTATATGTACATAAAGAGGCCATCTTTGTTTCAAAGTTGTTATCCTACTTCATTACATAGTATAAAACAAACTCGCGTTCTCTGTCCCTAAGTCCCTTTGTATGCTTAAATCTTTAAAACTACGCAATGGATTTTGATGCGGTTTTTTTAATAGATAAAGTGTTGAAGAGAAAGGTTTATGTGTATATTTACACCCGTGCGAAGTTGGGGCGGGCCGCTAGTGTATTATCAATCCGAAAGTTTGTATGTTTGTTTGTTACTCTTTCACGCAAAAACTACTTAACCAATTTTCATGAAATTTGGCACACACATAAATGATAACTTGAGTTAAGGCATAGGATAGTTTTTATCCTGAAAAATGTTCCTGTGGGACTATTAACCACGCGGGCAACAACTAGTGTGATATATAGAAAAGAAATAATTAAACAATTGTCTATCAAAATAATTTATCAAGTATAATTCGACCGATTCATTGGTCGAGTGGCTAGCGTACGCCTAATTACACTGACTAACCGCGAGGCTCAGGTTCCACTCCCAAAAGGGCAAGCATTTCTGTGATGAACATTTACATGTATGTATTTCAGGGTCTGGGTGTTTATCAAATTTATTCTAGTACACCCTTAACACAAGCATATAATTTGCTTACTTTGGGACTATATTCAATTTGTTTTAGTCCTATTATAGTCCTTAGGGGGTTAAGTTTTGAAAAAACTTTGTTTGAACTCGGATATTCAGCTATATATATAACAAATTTCATCCAAATCGGCTTAACGGTTTAGCCGTAACAGACAGACAGAAAGACTTACGCATTTATAACATTAGTATAGATTTATGAAGGAAGTTTAAAAATAGTCTGAAATTATAGATGTTATCTATGTAAACCTTCATTATATAGTAGAAAGGCGAAAAAGCAGACGGATTTCCTTCTGGTAAGAAATACATTAAAGATTTTAAAGATGTTACCAGTGCATTCAAAACTGAATCTGTCAAGAATGGCAAAGGTAACATTGAGAAAACAGTATATTTTGTCGATCTTGCCTCTGCTCCTCTCAAATATTGTGAGTTGTTGTGAGTTTTGGCGCCATCGACAGAAAAGATGGTCGAAGTTTTTTCATAATTATTGAATTTCGTGTTTATATTTAGTGAAATTAGTCAATTTTGGTGGGGTTTTGTACAATTTTGTTCAGTGAAAGTGCACAAATGAAATAATCATGAAGAAATTAGCGTATCGTATATTTCCTCGTTGCCGCCAAATCTCATTACATGAGCTTGTGTAAAAAGGCCACCGCTTTACCCAAGAGCCTGACATGACTTACTGACGACTTATGACTGATGACTAATTATAATTGATATAAAATTTGATGCAAATTTCTACTTGACTAATGGCAAAATACTAACGTGTAGGCCGAAACCTAAAAAAAGAAAGAAAGAATGTAGATGGTTGTAATTATTAGGGGGGGCCTAGGTTGACATTCCAGGTTTAAATGGATCGGTTACTATCCGATGGTCAGGGTGTCAAGTCTCCAAATCGGCAAAATCCAATCCCGAGCAACATTTTTTTTATTAGAAAATTGGA
>NJDC01005897.1:34558-58610 GCA_002245475.1 Calephelis virginiensis | reverse complement strand
TGTTGACTAATTTTATAATTGTTTGAAATTGATATAAAATTTGATGCAAATTTCTACTTGACTAATGGCAAAATACTAACGTGTAGGCCGAAACCTAAAAAAAGAAAGAAAGAATGTAGATGGTTGTAACTATTAGGGTTGACATTCCACGTTTAAATGGATCGGTTACTATCCGATGGTCAGGGTGTCCAAGTCTCCAAATCGGCAAAATCCAATCCCGAGCAACATTTTTTTTATTAGAAAATTGGAAAACGGGATTCGAACCCGCGACCTCATGCAGTCAAGTCCAACACCTAAACCGCTAAAACGCAAAGGCGATAATGTCTAGTAAAATCAGTTAACCCTACTACTCTTAAATCTCTATTTCATGTTAATTAGAAATTGGAGTAAGTCATTTTAGATAGTCTTTAACACAATACTAGCTAATTATTAACATTTAGTTAATACACACATACATATCTTCAAGCCAAATCCTTTCAAGTTAACAATAAACAATAAATTATTTTATCGAATTCGTTGAAACTTTTTTAAAACCAAATCTTTATTCGCTAGTACTGTTTTTATAAGTAGGTACCTAAATAACATATCCGAATCCAATTTGCATTTAATCGAACTTAAGGAGTAAACCTACAGATTTAAGACAAAGGTTATCTTAACCAGGTTGTCACAAGTTAATCGTGCAGTATTTCGAGCTCAATTAAATATTGAAATGTGTATCCAAACTACTAATACCACAGAGTAAGTAATAGTACTACGTACAGAAGAAGCACTGATGTATAAAATGCAATCAAACTTGAATCTTAAGATGTGTAACAAAGGCTCATATTGAGCTGAGCGAATAGACACGATTTGCTAAACTTACGCATGTCAATCAAAATTGAAACTTATGTCGTTGATTGATTCTTATATAGCTAAGCATAGCTAAAATAATTATCACGTGACGTTAAATGTCGTTTTTACAACAGTTTTCTTTTTTTATGATATTGGAAGGCAAACAAGCAGACGAATTTCCTGATGTTAAGAAATCCTATTCTAAAAAGTCTATTTCCTCGCTTCCATCAAATCTCACTAGATGAGCTTGCGCAACGAAGCCACCGCTTTACTCAAGACCCTGACCTGACATGACTTTGTACATAGTGACTAATGACTGTATATTGTATAAGAATTAACTAACTTGACATTGGCAAAGTAGTCGCGAAAAACGATCAAAAGCCATATTTATAAAAGAAGAAGAAGACTTGTGTTGTTGTGATGTAGTACCTAAGGGCTTAGGTACTTCAAAAGCTAATAAATATTTGAAAGCTGTAACTCAGTTACCAGGAAACTCTTTGTCTTTCAACACAATCCCACTAAAGTTTTAAGTCAAAAAGTATGTATCTTTATAAGTATGTTCCATTTTCAAATCAAAATGGAGGAATTAATATCACTGAATAACGTAACCATATAAATAAAAACAATCAATAACTGTCGATAAAACGTATCTGTAATGTAGTTAAGAACCATCTCGATCACGTCAGCTTTCAAACAAATAATCTCGCATTCAGATAGGTTATTTTCTTTAAGATAGGTATATGATGCCACAGACAGATACATACAAACACAAATACGAGCAAAAGTTATAAAATGCATCTTTTCCATCGAGTTTAATTTAAACTTTTGATCTATAAAATTTTATCTGACTTTAAAACTTTTCGATCTATAATTTTTAACAATGAAACAACGTTTTCAGATAATTTTTAGCGAAAAACTTAAAAAAATGCTAAGAGCCAAATGAAGGTTACAAAAATAATTATAGGACGATGGCTTTTGCCTAAACATTATCAAAGTTGTCTCTTAATTAAAGTAAGTTACTATTTGTAGAAAAAATAATTCAAAGTTTTAATATAAAATGACTCAAAAAGTATGAATTTTCCTACTTTTAATTTTTTTTTTAAATTCCGACGCCGGTCTTGATTTCGTGAGGTTCCGGGTTCGAGCCCCGGGTCGGGCAACAAATAAAATTGAAAAAAGTACTTCAAATTTTCTAATAAAAATAACATTGCTCGGGATTGAATATGTTTCCGGTTGACGATGGGTTTGCCACCTATCACTTTATGGGACATAGTGTCTCCGGCTAGTAGTGGATGCCTTGGTTGTACATACCTCTGCCTTCCTCTTCAGGGATACACATGTGAAGATACGTTATTTGTAATATTTTTTAAAGAATTTATATATACCATTATTTTTGTATTTCATAAACACTTTAATGGAGTTAAAAGTTTTATAAACACTAACTGAGAAAGAGTAATGAATACAGCGTTGGTCCCTAATTTTATTCAATAACAAAAAATGAGAAAATCACTACTTCATTACCACCCCGAGGGTAAAACAGTCAGTACCAATTTACCTTTCAATGTATTTGTGTACCTGTAATATGGTCTGGCCGTCTTATTACCCTTTTTTTATAAATAAATATCCCTGGACAAGTTACACAAATTGAATCTAACCCCAAAGTAAGCAAATTATATACTTGTGTTATGGGTGTTAGTCAACGATTCTAATACATAGAAATACTTAAATAGATACCAGAATAAATGTAATAAGCACCCAGACCCGGAAATGCAGACATCTAAATGTTCATCACACAAATGCCTGCCCGCGTGTTAGGCGTGTACGCTAGCCACTCGACCAACGAGGCGGTCATATTTTTTTATATTATTGAAAGGCAAACAAGGAGTCGGATTTCCTGAAGGTAAAAAAATCACGCCGCCTAGAGACACGAAAGGTGGTAATGGTGCGTTGCCAACCTGAGACTGGGATGTTAGACTTCGAGCAAAATGAATTTTACCGGCTACCGTAGCCTCCGAACTGGAACACGTCAACGACAGGCACTGACGTTATGGCGGCAGGAGTGGATAAGGCGGTGTTACCTATCCCGGCGAGTCGCTGCGAAACTGCGAAACCACCTAGACAGATGTCACGATGCTAGTGACGGTACGCCTTTTACGAGCTGCCTAATAGAAAAGCAAATGGTCTATTTTGCAAAGGAGCTCGGAGTTCGGACCATAATGATACGTCCTAATTTCACTCCTACGTTAGCCCATATTTATTAAAAAGACGGTATAAATATGGCTGATTTAAAATGCTTTTTATTGAAAAAAATGGAGCGTCAAATAAACAGTCAAAAAAACGTCACTCGTCACCATACAGTTGTATGTAATCTAATTTTTTTTCAAATCTATTCAGGGATCAGTAATTACAGAAACATGGAGTTTTCCAAATATTCCATCATCTTTGAATAGGAGCACGAAAATGACAACATTGGCTTGTTTATTTAACTAGCTGTTTGCCTGCAACTTCGTCAGAGTAGAACAGTTACGATTTTTACTATTTTCGTACAATCGTACACTGTCATATTCCTTTGGGGATTGATTTTTGAAAAACACTAACCTATGTTTGAACTTGGATCTTCAAAGGCATATCAAAGGCTTAGTCGTGAAAGAGCAATTTTAATCAAAAACTGTTCAGTGGCTTAGCCGTGAAAGAGCATCAGACACACAGACACACATATAGACAGACAGGCAGACTTTCGCATTTATAAAATTAGTGTCTTCGGCTAACATCTGGCGCCTAGCTAGTCGTGGGTTGTGCCTCTGCTTACTTTTTCGGGGATATGGGCGTAAAGATACTTTTTCACTTCTTTTAATAAGTGTGGATTGGTGATAAAGCATTGGTACATGGCAAATAAGTGAAAAAAGAATTGTAAACCGACATTGATATATGAATAAAAGACTACAAACTATTATTTTATTACATACAATAACAATTATGCGTAATTAACAGAACATTAAATATTAGTAAGTATTCTTACATTTTAATCACTAACAATTATTTTAAATAATAATATACAGTTTAAACTTATAAAACATTTTTTGCATCTATGGACGGATATAGATTTTTAGACTGAGACAACGTTAACAAATAACTTTTTTTGTCTGTAATATAAAAGAAAGTTATTTCCAATATAATTGGCAAAGAGAAAAAAGTAGATATCGTCGGCTTATTGCAAGAAGTCATTACGTGACATATTCGTTATTCTAAGATAAACGGTAAATTAGTTCGGATTAGTTAATGGTTATGTTGATTTGACCATATTATCCTATATAGCAAGCTGCGTAACGCCTAAAGTAAATTAGCTTTAAATTTGTGAGTTTATGCATTTTGTAGAATATGTCAAAATAAATCCATCCATGAAAAAACATATTTAATGATTTTTTGAAGTTAATGAGTTCTTGCAAAAAGCCGACGATATAATGCACAGATGACCATACCTATTAAATTTTATGTGTAGAATGACTTATTTGTTTATGACTGACGATATGATGAGTTCCATTGCTGCATTTGCTACATAACCTAATGAATATCAATATCAATCATGTTAAACTCAACCATATTTAGACACGCGGCAGCATATCAAGCCAAGTTCAAAGACAAATATAATTCAATGTGACTTTATTTTTTAAATTTATGATACTTAAGGTTATAGGGTTTTTAGAACTATCATGTCTTTTAACATCTCCATGGCATTAAAAAGACCCTATCCATCCCTACATATAAGGGCGCTTACATATTAAACAATTTAATTTAAAACACACCAGATTTATAATATGTGATGTTTAGTAGTAGGTATATAGATCTACATATTACAAAATAATAAATATTTTAAATAACACCATTTTTATAACTAAAATAAATAAAAATAACTAATTACTTAAATAGGTTATTAATTTTAGATTCAAGATTTTGAATCTATAAAAACGACAGTTAAATTTATTTTACTCAATTTTTATACAATTAAAAAATACACTTATCTTTAATATTTAAAATAAATAATTTTAAATCGAGATGTACTAAATTACCATAAATTATATCTACAAACTATTCTCATTAGCACTTTTGGTGTTCACCGTCCTTACAGCAAAATTCTTTGCCAGCGGAGAAATTGGTTGGGGTCCACTGGCCACCACAGTTCCTGATGAAGAGGAACGCCTTCTCACGGTTGACATCACGCTCCACTGCCCCACAAATCACCGGTCCGGCACGCGGAAGATACTTGAGAATCTGAAATTGAGTGCTTAGAATGCATAAGTTGTTCTTTCACTGCAAAGGTCACGGTTACTACAAGTTTTTTTTTAAGATAAACGCATCAACAAAATATTTTGACCTTTTGTCAAATAACGAGACTTGGTTGCGACACCAAACGGATATAATATTCAGTTTTTCAACATTTGTAAGATACTGATAATTTTAATATTAGAGAAACGGAAATATTTTCAAACAGCACTTCATTCCGACTTAGGTACATTTTTTTCAACTGAGGCAAAAGAGTGTTTGCCAATCTATGTTTGTGTCGAAGTATGTTCTTTTCTTTTCTCTAGACACTAGAGATTAAATAAACTGGAGGGTTTCAATGAGGGAGCGATTCAATGAATCATACGACAATTATTGTTTCTTTTTATTCTTGCAAGTGTGTTTGAAGACAAGATTAATTAGAATTCAAAATGGCAGCCATTAGACGCCATTTTGTAAAAAAAAATTCAACGAACTGTGTCATAAGGATATCCCTTAAGACATAGTTCGTAGATTTTGTTTTTAAAATCTTTATGAGGTTTCTTGAATAAAATTTTAGTTAAAATGACTATTTAGAATTAATTACGATTTGAATTCGGCATATAATTTAGATTAAGATTAGATAGCCTTTTAACTGAAAAGGCATGAAATTAAATGCTAGGTAATAAATTTCTTCGAGTTTTGGCGCCATCTTGAATGAAGGTGGTCGTATCTATCTTTTTCATTATTATTGAATTTCGTGTTTATATTGAGTGAAATTGGTTAATTTAGTTGGGAATTAGATTAATTTTGTTCAGTGAAAGTGCACAAATAAAATAATCATGATGAAATTAGTGTATCGTCTATTTCGTCGCTGCCGTCAAACCTCACTAGATAAGCTTGAGTAACGAAGCCACCGCTTTACTCAAGACCCTGACCTGACATAACTTTGTACATAGTGACTAATATCTGTATAGGAATTAACTAACTTGACATTGACAAAGTAGTCGTGAAAAACGATCGAAAGAATAAAAATAATTTATAAAAGAAGAAGAATAATAAATAATTCCACCGTGTTGGTCTGGGCTCCTTCGCAGGATAGACCACCTGCCTTCCTGCCAGGCAGCTCGAAAAAGGCGAGCATAGGCTTACCGTCACTAGCACCGTAACATCTGACTAAGTGGTAGAGTTTCGCAGCGACTCACCCGGATTGGTACCACTGCCTTACCTATTCCTGCCGCCATAACGTCATGACGTGTTCCGGTTTGGAGGGTAAGGTAGCCGGTAAACTTATTTTTGCTCGAGGCCTAACATCCCGGCCTTAGGTTGGCAACGCACAATTACAACCTTTGGTATCTCTAGGCAGCGTAAATTTCTTTCCATCAGGAAATCCATGTGCTTGTTTGCCTTCCAATATCATTAAAAAAACCGTTTCTAAATCCCAACAATTTTTTTTCTCTGAGGTCCAACGATCGCTATTGTTTCTGATGTAAATCAACGTTTTCTCAACGTTGACACAACGCCCCTTTATCCGACATAACATCGGACCGGCACGCGGAAGGGTACTTGAGAATCTTAAATCAAATGCTTAGAATTCCTGACTCCGTAGAGTAAAAAATATCACAATTATTGACATTTTTCATTGTAAGGACTTTTTCATTCTTTTTTAAGGCAACTATAGATATCACAGATACTAGTAGAAAAAGTAAGTTTCTTCAAGCCTTGAACAAGTAGGCAGAGATACAACCAGGGACTGAGATACAACCTACAGTTAGCCAAAATTACTGTTTCTACAATGTGATAAGTGGCAAACCTATAGCCAACCCGACACATATCCGATCCCGGGCAACGCCGTTTTTGTTAAAAAAAACACAGGTTTATGTTGCCCGTCCCAGGAATCCAATCCGGGACCGCATATAGTAAACACTAGATTAAAAAATATCTTCACGCCCATATCCCTGAAGAGGTAGGCAGATGCGCAACCAGGGCACCCACACTAGCTGAAGACATTAAGTCTAACAGTGTGATAGGTGGCAAGCCAACCGGGCACATATGCAATCCCGAGCAACATTTTTTTTAATTAGAAAATTAGAAAAACCAAATTTGCTTTTTGTTGCCCGACCCGGGATTCGAACCCGGAGCCTCATGCAGTCAAGTCCAACACCCGGACCGCTAGACTATAGAGGCGACTGCACTCTAGATTAGGTGCTAGTCAACAAAGTCGATATTAGTAGACAACTTGCCTAAGGTTGTCAACTAATCTGTTTTTGCTTCATTACCGCAAGAGTGACCTGATTATTACTAGGAATAAGTTTTTTACACCATTGGAAGGCAAACAAGCAGACGGGTTTCCTGAAGGTGAGATATTCACGCCGCCTAGAGACACCATTGGTGGTAATGGTGTGTTGCCAATCAGAGGCTGGGTTATTAGGCCTCGAGCAAAATTAAGTTTACCGGCTACCTTACCCCCCGAACCTTAACATCTCAACGACGCTACTGATGTTATGGCGGCAGGAATATGTAAGGCGGGGATACCAATCCAGGCGAGTCGCTCTTAAACTTTACAACCTAGTAGGATATCATGGTGTGAATGACGGTAGGCACATGCTCCCCTTTTACGAGCTGTCTGGCAGGAAAGCAGATAGTCTATTCTGCAAAGGAGCCCGGACCAATACAGGGGAGATAAGTTAATCTGAAGTAGTAAAACATTCTTGGATATTTTTTGGTCATCATCGTAGCGTTAATCCTGGCAGGATCCTACTTTCTTTGGAATATTTCCAGCTGTTTTCCTAATAAGAAACTTCTCCTATCAGCAAGTAATATAAAAAAATGATTAGCGAAAATGGTCCATCCCTTCAGGACCACATTATTTTTTTTTTAATTTTAAATAAAACCAGCGTTATCAGTATTGGATATGTGTCTGGTTGACTATAGGTTTGCCAATTAATACACTGTGGAACTTAAGTAACTTTGGCTACTTGTGGGTGGTCTGGTTGCGTCTTTGCCTACTTGTTAAGGCGTGAAGATACTTACTTGTATGCTAGAATCTATGATATCTGCAGGTTGTTTGCCTTGAAAAGAATAAGAATGTCCTTACAGCGGAAAAGTCAATAATTGTGATATTTTTTACCTAACATTTACAAGGACATTTCTGGCAATTGCCTACGATTTTTGACATAATTGCTTTTAGATTTTGGGTCTTCCTTTCTTTGGCACCGTCCTCCGAAACTTAATAAATTCAACAAATAACTTCGTAGCAAATATTGATCAATATTGGCGACTGAGGAAGACCTCATAAAATACAGAATTTAAGTTCAAATGTTTACGAGAAGATAAAAAATTTCTTACTACAATACATAGCTTTCATTTAGCTAAAACTTAAAACAATACGTCTGAATGTTTTTAATATATAAATATATCATTAGGGTTACTATTGGATCTCGATTTTATGATGATTGGAAATTGGAATCGGATTCATTTTAGATATTCTTGAACATTACAAGTAATAATAAAAAATAACATATTTTTTCAGATTCTACTTTCCCTTGACATTAACTAATACTTTAAAAAATAAATAGAAAAATTAGTAGGTAGGTTCAGGTATGTAGGTTTCTCTTCATAAGAAACTTCTCCTCACATTGAGTAACACAACAAAAATTAATTAGCAAAATCGGTCCACCCTTTCGGGCGTATAGTCGTTTGGTAACTGACCAAAGGAAACAGAGTTTTGTTTTTAGATACCCGTTAAAAATTTAACAAAATGTATACCAATTCTTAGTATAATAACTAGGTAGATTGTAGAGTTTTGCAAAAACTCACGAGATTTTTACGACCTGTTTCACCTACTATAGAATCAATGTTTGCTACTGTCATATTCCGGGCTCAAGGGTAAGTTAGCTGGCAAATTTACTTACGCACCCCTTCAGCCTTAGGTTGGCAACGTACTATCACCACCTTTATTGCCTATAGCCGACGTATATTTCTTACCATCACGAAATCAATCAGCTTGTTTGCCTTGTATGTACACAAAAGACGTACTAAATCCTGTTTGTCAATATTCAAGATATATATCTAAAACTGTTAGTTAAAGGAAATTATTTTTAAATATTGCAACTTACGAAAGTCAACATAGTTAACGCCATCTGTTGGTGAGACTCCGTAAATAAACAAGTTTAAGGGTCATTCTAGATGAGCGATGAAATACGTATTTTGTTAAAATCTACATTTTTGCTTGGACTTTCCTCACCATAACTTGAAATAGTGAAAAAACAATTAAATTATTCCTGTTTCTAATAGCCATCAAAAATGTTATTAATCTACTCCAAAAATAAGGAGGTTAACTACTAATACGTACGATTTTTGTATGTTACGCGTTTATTTCGCCAATTATTTTTTGGTAAAGTGTATTCCGAAGTGATCCCAAATTTTATCTTGATCCGTTACAGATTTTGAGTTATGTTTAATACTTTTCCTCATATTTTGTGCAGATAGATGACGTTGTAATGAAATTAGAGTTTTTACAATTTTACTGCGCTTGAGTTATTTTGTAATACATCTATAATGTAATTTTTTTGTTACCTTATTTTTTGCGTTACCATTTTTTTATTTCTATAGTTTGCTTAACTTTTATTAAATACGTACGTATCGGTGTATGCCGCACCCTAAAAAGAAAAAAACGTGCAACCCGACTATGAAATTTCAGTGGTGACGGTTGCAAAATGGGTTTAAAATTTTCATTTTGTTTTGAATTTTCTTTATTCAAAACTTTAAAATCAGGAAGTAAAACTTGTAAATTATGTTGCCTTAAAACAAAGTCTGGGTAATCCCTACTTTAATATTATAAATGTGAATGTAAGTCTGTTTGTTACACTTTCAACTAACCTCTGATCGCCTCTGTGGTCTAGCGGTTCAGTTGTTGGACTTGACTACATGAGGTCCTGGGTTCGAATACCGAGTCGGGCAACAAAAAGAAAATTGGGTTTTTCCAATTTTCTAATAACAAAAAAATGTTGCTCGCGATTGGAAATGTGCCCGGTTGGCGTTAAGCTTGCCACCTATCACTTTGTGGGACTTGGTATCTTCGGCTAGTCGTGGGTGCCCTGGTCGTGCCTCTGCCTATCTCTGCCTCTGCCTGCCTATATGGGCGTGAAGATGCTTTACTTGACCTTTTTACTTATATTCTTAGTGGTATTAAAAGTAACATTAAACACTTTTCATCAACTTAAATGTGGGTGAAGCCATGGTAAAAGTAGGTTAATAGAAATGGAGTTCAAATATAGAAAAAATCTTTGATATGTTGGCAAAGCCATAAACAACAAAGAAAAGTTTTAATTGAAAAAAAATACCTATATATATATAAAAAAAAAAATTATACTTTTTCCCTTTTCTCGATTACAGACAAGCAAAAGCCCTTAGTAGCCCTTCTAACCTTTTTGAATCCACGATAAAAAACAATCCATGGAGTAATATGGTAGTAACATTATCCGAGGTAATAACAACTTCACTTTACACTCACCCACTGAATATTTATCGGTTAATTACAACTTAACGTATAACCAGCGATGATTGAAAGGACTTTAACGTGAGTGGCGGCTGAATTTATCTTAGTTTTGTTGAGAAACAAATACAAACATCTTAATCATCGGTAGAAGTAACTTACTACTCGTAATGAGATTTTCTGTAAACAACATAATTAATGTTTTAATGTGGAAAACGAACTAATACAAGTGCTTTGTACGTATATTTGTTTAATATATGAATAGGCCTAAAATATTATAATTTGGGTTTTCCAATTTTGTAATAAAAAAAAATGTTGCTCGGGATTAGATATCGACGGCTTCCTGGTTGGCGATAGAATTGCCATCTATCACATTATGGGACTTAGTATCTTCGGCTAGTCGTAGGTGACTGGTAGTGCCTCTGTCTACCGTCCGGGATATGGGCGTGAAGATATTTTTTTTTTATTGTTTAGTACATACTTAGAAAATGAGATGTTGCCTGCGGTTTTACCAGCATAATATTAAAGTTATCCAACTATATAGGGCTACTTTGAAAAGACTGGCAAAATTTTAATATGGGGGAGTAAAGGCTTAAATGGTAATTCATTTTGAAAAAGTTGCCAGATTGTAATATTTACTTTTATAAACATTCATTTAAAACAGTACGCAAAAATGCTTCAGTTGTCTCTTTATGTCGTACCTAGTTAGAGTCATGACGTCACTAGCCTTCGAACTGCGACTGCAGTCTGTGGAACCAGCTTTATGCTTTGTTTACTTTATAACAATCTTGTACTTTGCGTTGGATAAACATTGTAAATTGTTTTTTAAGTACTTCATTTTTCGAAAGTGTTATTGGTTTCGAATCCTTTCTCTAAGTTTGGGGGTACACTAAACGTTAACCAATAAATAATGTCCCGTAAGAACCCTTTTAGGTTATTACCTAAAAGGGTTCTTACGGGATATCCTATTGGATAAAAAATAGTCTATGGCCTTCTGACTATCTGCATATATAAACATTTACCATTTCGCTCATATCACTATTCTAGAAATAAACTCCTATTTATTAAAAAATATAAAAATTTGTTTCAAGCGATTCCAAAAAGAAGTTTAATTTGTCTGTGATGTTTTTTTGTATATCACTGTCATGCGACGTAAAAGAAACACACTTATACATTTGTAATATTAAAATAGAGTATATTTTTAAAATTTTAAAATTTACGTTATGAGTAAGTATAAATACAAGATTAGTACAAACTTCTTTCATTTCTTATTTTCCTTTTACGGGTTGACTTGAAGATTTGTGGGCCGAGCAGAGTGCTCAGCCCGAGACATCATTATTTAAATGCACTGGACTGTTACCTACGACGCCAGCAACAAGGGCTGTCTCCAGGGAGACCTACCTCGACTTGGTGCTGCGTTCTGGTTACTGGGTGGACTTGATGGAGGAGTATTGGCGGCTCGTCGCTCGGCGTTAGGCGCCGGGCGCAAGAGAGGTCTTCGTCGTCGAGACCGGCGGCGACGGTGTAGTGTGATGTCATTGTGTTGTGAGTTTGCGGTTTCGGGTTTCGGGTTGGGAGGGAATATAGCGTTTGCCGCGGTTATTGGGTCCGGAGGATCCGATAACACGTGGCGGAGTCTTCTACGATTTGTGGGCGCGTTCGCGGCCGGTACGTAGTCACACGCGGAGCTAACACCGGATTCAGGTGGGCAGCCGTTATTTCAAAGTAACGTTCCGATAGTTCTTTGAAATGCTGCACTATCGTGGGTAGATCGAAGTCGCGATGTAGATCCACGAGAAAGAAAGAGATAAGCTCGCCTTTTGTACTATGTTAAATTTACTTCTAAGTTTATTTTGTTATAAATGAGTACAATTAAAAGTTACATACATACATACATACATACATACATACATACATATATTTATTTATTTATTTAACACTTTATTGCACACAAAAACTAAAATACACAAAATACACGAGAAGTTAAAAATGTACAAAAGGCATACATATCTTCACGCCAAGTTCCTTACGGGTACGCAGAGAGTTAATAATGCCTAATAATAAAGTTGTGAAAAAGCTGTCTCTACATTGGTGAAAAATTATATTTTTTTCATTTCTGGTCGTTTTTTATATTTCACGAAAAGAAGGGAATTTATTTTAGTTCAGTTTACTTACTAAAACATGTACATAAGCTATAACTCTTCAAAGCTAGTCAGGCAATACCAGAAGAAAGGTTAATTAACGAAGGTGTTTATGTTCTTGAAAATTAGTTGGAGTAAGAAGAGGTAAATCTTCCATTGAAGAATGTAAATCCTCTTTCGAAGGATATAAATCAAAATTATAATAAACTAGCCCACCCGGCGATCTTTACGTAGCTTCACATAAACAGCTACTAACAGTTTGTATGGAAACAAATAAAGTACAAATTTCAACAGTGACATTTTTAAATATATAGATTAAGTTGTTTTTCGAGTTGAAGGTTATACAACGTAATATAGTATCTTTACGTCCAAATCCCCGAAGTGGTAGGCAGAGGCACAACCAGTCACCTACGACTAGCCGAAGATACTAAGTCCCATAATGTGATAGGTGGCAAGCCTATCGCCAATCGCGCACATATCCAATCCCGGGCAACGCTATTTTTGTTAGAAAATTGAAAATACACAGTTTTCTATTTTTTTGCTGCCCGACCCGGGGATCAAACCCGGGAAGATGACAGAGGCGATAGGTAGAAAGCTACTGCAAGTACTTTTTTAAAATCGACAGTATTCTTATCACCATCCCCTGATAATCTACTTACCTAGTTAAAAAGTTTAATAATAAAATTTGTACAATAACCAAACTTCCAGAGGAAAAACTCATGAAGCGATTTTTTCCGCGCCCGCAGCGGTTGCAGTTCGGCGATTTTATTTCAAAACTCAGGAGACCGATCATTTTTGCGGTCCCACAGTTGCCGCGGCTGAAATTATCGCCCGCAAATTTGGCGATGAATAATCGCACGGCCGGCGGTTGCGAATAAATAATCAGTAGAAATAGTACAAATGATCGTCTGGCAAGCGAACTCAGAGCACGCGGTTGCGGGAGATCTTTTTTTGTACATAGATAACGTGTCAACAAAATTGAAGTCGGGTTTTTGCAGTTTGCTGCGCCTTACCTATTTTTAAAATAAAACCCATTATCTCACATCTCACAATGGTTTGTCATAGGGGAAAATCAAAACCTCAATCATTTTAATTAATTTTCACAACACTAATGAAATACAGCAACACCCACGTTAAAGAAGTATGTAAGAACCGCTATAGAGTAAGATCTAATCACACGAATACTATCTTTATCAGTTATTCATGTATTACAAAGAATTTTTTTATTACGGAAATATGTACAGTACTACTATTTGAATTATGCGCTTCGGCTTTACACTTTTTAATCTTTTTACACTTTATACTTTTATTTCAAATTGGCTGACCTAATCTAAATTTAAGCGAAATGATTAATTATGTGTAATAACAACTCCGTTCAACGGCTCGCAGCCATTACATGCCTCTTAAAAAAAGAAAAAAATCCGCTCAACCGATACGATCACATTATGGCTCCGTCTGCCGCGCTCTATTCTTAATTCAAGTTTGTTCAAGTAAACTTCGTGTATCCAAACAAATTTTTTTTTAGTCCGTAGCAGAATAAGCAACCCGTCGTATTAAAAAGTTGAAGTGTGTCAACATTGTAAAAAAAAATCGGAACAAGTTGAGTCGGCATGACTTAGTCACCCGTTGCGCTTTTTTCGAGTATGTGGTCAGTTAGTGACTTTATGAATAATGCGAACAAAAAGTGATGTGAAAATGTGTTAGTTAAGTGTTAAAATTATATTTTGGTAAGTGATAAACAATTTTATAAAACACTACACATCATTTAACTAGTTTAGATAAAATTTAGCGATATTTAAGTCGGTCATGTATGTAAAATATTAATAATACCTTAACCCAGGTTTTCCCAAACTATGGTTCGCAACCCACTGGTGGGTCGCAAAGGAATATTGAGTGGACCCTGCCTATAGAAAAATACACCACCCTACCGATAATACACCATACGACCGACAATTTAATTCTTCTAATTTTTGATGTAATTATTTAATGAAGACTTAATTAACTAAATAAATTATTAAAATAGTAAAAAATGAGTTCAACCTTAGTCTTTTATTCATATTGGTAACAGTTAAATTTCCTAGAGGTGGGTCCCGAGTTTGGGAACTTTTTTTAGATGGGTCGTAGCCCAAACAACTTTGGGAACCACTGCCTTAACCAATTAACGTAAATACGTTGGCCAGGGTTGGCACTTAAAATATACCTTGCAACCAAATAAAAATGATTTAATAACATACCACATCCAAACACTGGCTGATGCAATGCTTCATTCCTGCGGTGCCACATGGTAAGCTGGGACTGTCTGTGTCGTAGGTGACCACTGGTTCTCCTTCAGGTGGACCTCTTGGCTTTGATCGACGGCCATCCTTGATCCCGACTTGCTGAGACAGGAACACACCACACTGACATGGTTCTAACTGTAATAAATGAACTTACATTTTCTATGTAACGAAAACCTAATAAAGTCACTTATTTCTTTTATTTTTTTGTCACTTGTTAGGTTTTGCCTTCGGGGCGGTTCGGGGCAGGCATTTGTGTGATGAACATCTAGTTGTCAGCATTTCTGAATCTGGATGTTTATTTTATTTCTAAGTGTATTAGTATTGTTGAATAACATCCATAACACAAGCATACAATTTGCTTACTATGGGGTTTGGGTTTAATTTATGTAATCCCCGAAGGGGTTGGCAGAGGCACAACCAAGTCACCCACGACTAGCCGAGACACTAAGTCCCACAATGCGATAGGTGGCAAGCCTATCGCCAACCGGGCACATGTCCAATCCCGGGCAACATTATTTTTATTTGAAAATTGAAAACATACATTTTCTATTTTTTTTTGGCTCGATCCGGGGATCAAACCCGGGACTTTAAGAAGCCAAATCTGTCGCTGGACCGCTAGGCCACAGGGGAGACGAAGTAAGAATATACTTCTGAGGTCCTATTATTACTTAGTCTGGATCTGACGATGTGTGAACCCTGTGTAATCGACGAAATAACATAATTTTTGTGAAATCAAAGTCGGTTTTTTGCAAATATATTGCGCTTAAATACATACTAATATTATTAACGCAAATGTCTGTTTTTCTGTCTGTCTATCTAGTGCTCTTGCATGGCTAAACCACTAAACCGATTTTGATTAAATTAGATATGCATATAGCTAAACCTACAAGCTGAAACATACTATGTTTAAAAACTCAACCACAAAAGACGAATAGGGTATAGGATAGAAGGATGAGGATGAGGGATGAAAATTTGTATAAAAATTTCAACTATTTTATTCTGACGAAGTTTCGAGCAAACAGCTAATCTTCTATACTAATATTACAAAGAGGAAAGGTTTGTTTTTTTGTTTTTTTTTAAATTAATAGGCTTCGAAACTATTGAACCGATTTCAAAAATTCTTTCACTTTTAGAATACTACATAATCCCTGAGTGACATTAGCTTTGTTTTATAAAAACGGTGCAGAAAAAGCCAAGTTACGCAGGCGAAGCTGCGTGAAACTACTAGTTATATATGGCTACAATAACGCATCATTTCAAAGAAATATCGGAACGTTACTTTGAAATAACGGCTGCCCATCCTAACCCGGTGTTAGCACCCGCGTGTAACACACCGGCCGTAAACGCGCCCGCCAAACTTATAAGACCCCGTCACGTGTTATCAGATCCACCGGATCCTATAACCGCGGCAAACGTGAGCCTCCCTCCCAACCCGAAACCCGAAACCACAAACTCACAACACAATGACATCACACTACACAGTCGCCGTCGGTCTCGGCGACGAAGACCTCTCTTGCGCCCGGCGCCTAACGCCGAGCGACGAGCCGCCATTATTCCTCCACTTAGTCCACCCAGTAACCAGAACGCAGCACCAAGTCGAGGTACGGTCTCCCGGGCCCTTGTTGCTGACGTTGTAGTGAACAGTCCAATCCATCTAAATAATGATGTCTTGGGCTGAGCACTCTGCTCGGCCCACAAAGCCCGGTGAAGTTGTAAAAACCGCGAGGTTGGCAACACATTAATCATTCCAAAAAATAGTTATATATAAAAATCAATTGCTGTTCGCTAGTCTCGCTGAAACTCGAGCACAGCTGGACCAATTGGGAAGGTTAAAAACCTTTCCAATTGGTCTAGCTGTGCTGGAGATTAGAAAAAAGGAAAAACATTTTAAGTTTTCCCAAACAAACAGAACGGGTGAAACGAAGTTCACCGGAACAGCTAATCGTACATATAAGATACTATTCGTTTTAAAGTACCTCATCGAAATCGTCGTCAAAATCCACAGCTTCCGCCGACCCCAAGCTTTCTTCATGGTCTCGGTTCAGCTTGCGTTTTGTCTCACTCAAAACGGCCAACCACAGAAATGCAGCCAATAAAAACCAATGCCTGATTCCAACCATCTTCAACGGTTTTCGTTACCTGATGGAAAAGGAACATTTAAAAAAAGCATCTTCACGTATACATATTCATTATATTTTTGTTGCTCGACTCGGGGATCGAACCCGGGACCTCAAGAAGTCAAGTTCGAGGACGAACCACAGGCAATTGTGACAGAGGCGACATAGGAACATTTAAAAAATCTATTTAACTTGTTTTATGGAATAATACAGCAACAAGTGCATGACTCTACTCATGTTAAGAGACAACCGTGTACTATAGACACCATAAATGTTCTAGTTGCGTTAGTAACCTGCAGCTGGGATGTGTAAAGGGCCGTCTTAGATTTTGCTGAGGCCCTTGGGCACACAAAAACTTTGGGCCCTTTTGGAATATAAAAATATCAAATATGTACATTTTTTTATGATTTTTTAGGTAATCAATATTGTATTACAGTGTACCATTAATAAAATTAGTATGCTGCTGTTTTTTTTTTGTGAGGAATGTCACTTTCTATGCTCATAATTATTAATTATTGACAAATTACTTAGTCGTTCTGAAGCTGCGAAATTAAACGTTCCCGAATCAGAACTACGAGAAAAACTTAATGCATCCAACCAAAATATTTTTAAGGTTAAATGTGAGTGAAATGGCCGATCCTTCGGGGCCCTCTAAGTATAGGGGCCCCAGGGCACTGGCCCTGTGTGCCCTTATGGTACAGACGGTATTGGATGTGTAGCATAGTGTGTAAGTCTACCGGCCACTCCACCCGCTGACTGGAACATAACACTCTTATTATTACGGCGGCGATAGATGTAAAACTGCCTTTCCTATCGGCCATAAAATTCTACCTGGGCGAGTTGCAGCATGCCGTTAGTAGGCACTGACGAAGCGGACCAACGTGGGGAAAATCATTCCATAAGAGTTAGGTTAAAAAATAACCTATTAAAAAAGTTTGTTCGATTCCGTATCCCCGAACGCAACCGGGACTCCTACGACTCACCGAAGGTACCGTCCCACTATACAAATAGCTGGAGAAAACATCTCTAACCATGTGCTTATCCTGTCCCGGGCAACTATGAAAATCTTAGGAATGTAAAAAAATCGTGTGACGGTATATATTTATAACAATCTCTACTACTAACTATGCTGATAAAAAGAAGAGTAAAATAACTTTAAAAGAGCTACTTAGCAAATGTATAGCATTAAAATCTGATTATAATGAGTTTTAAAAATACATTTTAATCGTCAGTACCTAAATATGTACCTTAAAAAAGTAAGTAGGTATCATGACGTCCGTATTGTCGAAGCGGTGGGCAAACTTACAACCTGGGCACCCACGATTAGCTTAGATACTTAGTTCCACAATATGACAGGTAGCAAACCTAATGCCAACCAGGATTCAAACACGGGACCTCATGTAGTTCACGCTAACACTGGACCACCAACACACAGAGGTGATCACATTTATGATAAAAAAGAGGAGAGAGGAGAAGGAACATTTATTTTAAGTACTTACCTAAATAAGTACATAGCTCCCAATTTCTTTAGTTCTTTGAATTTCTTTAATTTATATTAAATGTTTCTTTACCACTACAACTATTTTTAAACGACTCCAAAAATGGATTTAAAAAACCGTGATCAAATGTATATTGAGCCATTTCGAAATCATTAGCTATCCTCTCAAAAAAAACATCAAAATCAGTTCTTTATTAGCCTATTAATAACGTAACAAACATACAAAAAATCAAAAAAAAGCATACAGTCAAACTGATAACCTTCTTTTAGAGTCAGATCATATGAACTACTAAATCGCGACGTAGTTATGAAATTGTAGACGATTTGTGCAGTAACTGCTCATTAATTGCTAGTACTACTAATACTAATAGATGTACTACTCATATCAACATAAAAAAAATATTGTCATCACAATAAAAGACATCACAATAACATAACACTTACCAAGTTTTACTTATTGATTAGAAGTAACCCTTAAGCAACACACATGATACTAAAAATGAATTAAAAATACATTCTATTTAAATTATATAGAAACTTACTCTTACTTAGTAAGCAAAATGTATTACGTGACTCAGCTTCAGAGGTTTCATCTTACGAACGTGTTCCCGTTAAGATGCAATTGATATCGCGGCATGCCTATACGTACGATTGATAAAAATTATAAAATCTTGATAGTGTAATCTTGATAGGGAAATTAAAACAGTAGAGGTATACAGTATACCCCGGCTTTGCTTCCTAAAGGCATTTGAAGCTCACAGCGTGATAGATATGAATAACCAATCCATTGTAAGATTAAAAAACATAGAAGTATGCTATATGATTAGATGACTAAATTGATTTTGATGATATTTTGCAAAGGGACAGTTGCACACCTGGAGTCGATCTTGAAATATTTTCTAATCTAATTTGGCCCCAGTTATGTAGGTATTAAACTTAAGCCACAAAGCCGTGCAGAGGCATCAACTATTATTTTACAAGTAATCTTGAAAAAAAAACATGAGTATGTTTCCAATTTCAGTAGCTAATAAAAAAAAACATCAGCAACAATACAAAAAATATTTTTACTATCCGCACATAGGTTAGCGCCACTACTACATAGTTCCCCGTGTTGGTCCGGGCTCCTTTGCGGCATGGGCCATCTGCCTTCCTAAAAGGCGAGCGTAGGCTTACCGTCACTAACACCGTGACATCCTACTAGGCGGTAGAGTTTCGCAGCGACTCGCCCGGATTGGTACCACCGCCTTACCTATTCCTGCCATCATAACGTCAATGCTGGCCGTTGACGTGTTCCGGTTCGGAGGGTAAGGTAGCCGGTAAACTTACTTTTGCTCGAGGCCGAACATTCCAGCTTCAGGTTGGCAACACACCGTTACCACCTTTGTTGTCTCTAGGCAACGCGAATTTCTTACCACCAGGAAATCCGTCTGCTTGTTTGCCTTCCATTATCATAAAAAAAACAAGTTATACTATTTAACTCAAGAAAGGCTAATCCGATTTGGCTGACAATTAATGACGAACCAGGAAACGGACATAGGATACTTTTTATCCTATTCAACTACTAGGAAAAACAGCATTTTAATTTTTCTCACACAAACTGAATGTGGAATGAAATTCGCCGAAACAGCAAGATAAATATAAAGATATCTATTATCGCCTTTTAACTGGTTGCGAATAAACTGATTTAATATAAGTTGCATTCTAGTTATTCAGTTAGCAACAATTCTTCTTAAAATACCATCTACTAGTTACTACTAATTGTTTTTATGATATTGGAAGGCAAACAAGCAGTCGGATTTCCTGATGGTAAGAAATTCACGCCGCCTAGACATCAAAGGTAGTAAAGGTGCGTTGCCAAGCTGAGGCCGGGATGTTAGGACTCGAGCAAAAGTAAGTTAGTAGTAGTAGCCGGTAGCTACCTTACCCTGCGAACCGGAACACGTCATGACGTTATGGCAGCAGGAATAGGTAAGGCGGTTGTACCAATCCGAGTGAGTCGCTGCGAAACTACCATCTAGTCAGATGTCACGGTGTTAGTGTCGGTAAGCCTATGCCCGCCTTCTACGAGCTGCCTGGTAGGAAGGCAGATAGTCTATTCTGTAAAGGAGCCCGGACCAACACTATTGCCACCTTTGGTGTCTCTAGGCGGCGTGGATTTCTTACCATTGGGATATCCCTCTGCTTGTTTGCCTTCCAATATTATAAAAAAATACATCCAAACAGACAAAACACAAATCTTTTCTTCTTATTAGTAATGGCATACTTTGATTAGATTGTAAAACACTAATTAATAGGATTCATTTACGTAGAATACTTTCTTAGTGCTTTATTACGAGCCAATATAAAAAAATACAAGATTGACTGTGCTGACCACCGTGAGAGAGTTTCTTTGATCTGAGGTACTCGGAGCCTAAATTGATTGAATTTAGGCTTTTAAAAACCTCAAACATACTTTTATACTTAAAATCAGTGAAAAACAAAGTGGCATTTGGTGGTAAAAAATGATGTGTAGTTTTGGTTAAGTGTCGGTATAGGTGTCTACGTTAATACAGAACCCTTATGGGGCCAGTGAGACTCACACTTAAACTTTTTTAATATATACCCACCTACATTAACATATTTGACTGACAAGGGACTTTAATCCTGTGAGAACTTACAACATATTCTTTGTCATAAATTGTGAGATAATATAAACACCAAAATGCGACAATCTCAATTTAAATCTACCTATCTAAAGTAGCCAATTAAGATTTTGATATTTTTAAACCAAATTAAGGAATTCCACATACCAATATTTAAATTGATAACTAAAACAGATTTTGTAATCAGACATTGTAGGTAGGCACTATCTCGTTAATATCTGTGCTTACTTAAAATAAAACTGTAGAATATTAGACAGGTATGTACGGACATTGAAGATATTTAAAAAAATAGGTGCAGACTACTAAAAAGGGGCAGTAGAACATATTTTTAGAATTTTTGTGTCTGACTTTATCACGACCACGATTTACGCTAATTCTACTGTATTTATCGTAGTAAAATTTGACTAGCGGTCCGACGTCGAAATTGACTTCTTGAGGTCCCGGGTTCGATTTCCGGGTCGGACAACAAAACTGAAAATGTACATTTTAAATTTTCTATTAAAAAATAACGTTGCCCGGGATTGATATTGGCTGGCGATAGGCTTGCCCCTATCACATTAATTGTGGGTTTTCGGCTAGTCGTGGGTGCCCTAGTTGTGCCTCTGCCGGCCTCTTCGGGGATATAGGCGTGAAGATACTTAACTCTAAGATTAGAACAATATTTAACTTCCGAGGCCAAGCTGCCTTCACATGATTTTTAGGTTCACGGTAATTTCAGTTACAAATAAAACAGTATCATTTAAGACAATTTTATTCGGAAATTATAGAAATTTCAAATTGACTTTGTAATAGTAGGTATCTTTTATCCCTTAAAACTATGAACGGAATTTATGTTTTTTGTATAAATGAAAGATACTTTCATACACTACTAGTATACACTACTGTATACTAGTATACACTCAACACATTAATAACAACAAAATTAATAGGTGTTTGAAATAAAGGTTTCGCAATAAACTACAATGAAAGGATAGATATTATAGAATTGTTATTAGACCGTTATTTTATATTCAAGATACCAAAACTTTTATTATATTATTTTATATACAGGCAACAAAGGCTTAATCCAATGATGTTTTCCGGGTTTTAGAAAACCCTTAACGCAACACTCATTAATATAAAAAAACCAAAGATGCACTTTCGGCCCTTCGAGCACACAATTTTAAATTGTGCCCTCGTTCATTCATTCATTCATTTTAAATAGTTTCGTGTCGCTGCATCACATGCACTACACTACTTTGTAAAAACAACATTAAGCCTAAGAACTCAGGGAGCGATTCTTAACCTCGCCCGCGGCGGTTGCGGGCCCGCAGTTTCTGTAGAATGTAGATTTATATGCTAAAAGAAAGTGCGAGCACATTTCACGACGCGTTTAACACCCGCAGCGGCCGCGGTTCTTTGCGGTTCCCGCGGCAGCGGTCGCCCGCTAAATCGTACAAGTTTGTTTGCGATAATTTCAACCGATGATGTGCGACCGCACACATAAGCGGTCTCGTGAATTTTTGAAATAAAACCGCTGTTCCGCGAACGCCGCGGACGAGGGTATTAACTTCTCCGTGAGTTCTTAGGGTAAGTAAGTAAAATATTTAAGGTTGGACATACAAAAGCAAGTTTTTATCATTACTGTAGTTACGTATTTCTAATCAGAAACACTTTTCTGTGTCTATTTTGTTTGTAATTGTCCATCTTCGGTTTTTTATATCAATGGCAACACCACATCAATGTAAACATACAACAACAAATTACGAAATAAAACCATATAACAAAAACAAGCTCGTGTTTGGAACAAAATAATATCTATAGCCACAAAAAATAAGTTTCGATGTAATTCGTTCATTCACACCTTAGATCTGCTTATTTTACCTTTCAGTCAACTTTTTAACTCATATCCACATTTTTGGCATTTTCTTCATGATAAATAAAATTCACTGATCTAGGTGAGAAACCTGTACATAGATAACGACATCTTAAACGGTTCCACGTAGAAATAATCATATTACTCCCCATCGAAACTTTTTTTTTATTGTGGAATATACCAAACACAAGAATACTACTAAAACTTAACATCTCGGTATTTGACAACATAATACTGATTTCAAATTTCAAATTGTACATTTCTTAGAACTATTCTTAGTATAGAAATAGCTGCCTAATGAGTAATATTAAACATATGATACTCATATATTAATTCAATAAATAGTAACTTAGTTACAGTTTTAAGAATCTTAATACTAACTTATAATGTTTACAAATAATTCATATTTGTCTTGTACTAGTAATATTGGCGCTGACTTATGCAATACTAGTTTTAAATACAATATGTGTTAGTTTTAAATACAAAGTTATTTTTTTCTACGATTAGTTACTTCCGATCTTACGGAAAATGTGGAAAATGAATGACTTAACAAATGTTTGAATACAATATAAATAAGTTAGGATAACTATTGTTTTAAATGTTGATTTATTAGGAAATACCTACGGTAATATCAACTATACTGTATTTTTTTTAAATTAGGTGTATCACGCGTAAAAAACTTCATTTTGAATAAATTTAGTGTTTTCAATCGTTACTTATTTTTGTATGCGAGAGATCAGCCAACAAGCATAAGGCTCTCCTTATGGTAAGAGACTACCGCGGTCTATGGACACCAGACATTGTATGTGCGTTGTCCTATGACGGGGTGTAAGGCATATTGTGCAAATGTACCGACTACCCTACCCTTCGGCTCGGATTATGGTAGTCGTTAAAGCGACAGGAATATGCTTTTCTTTATGATATTGGAAGGCAAA
>NJDC01005897.1:19555-34351 GCA_002245475.1 Calephelis virginiensis | reverse complement strand
GTGTATCACGCGTAAAAAACTTCATTTTGAATAAATTTAGTGTTTTCAATCGTTACTTATTTTTTTTATGCGAGAGATCAGCCAACAAGCATAAGGCTCTCCTTATGGTAAGAGACTACCGCGGTCTATGGACACCAGACATTGTATGTGCGTTGTCCTATGACGGGGTGTAAGGCATATTGTGCAAATGTACCGGTTACCCTACCCTTCGGATCGGATTATGGTAGTCGTTAAAGCGACAGGAATATGCTTTTCTTTATGATATTGGAAGGCAAACAAGCAGACGGATTTCCTGATGGAAAGAAATTCACGCCGCCTAGAGACACCAAAGGTGGTAATGGTGCGTTGCCAACCTGAGGCCGGGATGTTAGGCCTCGAGCAAAAGTAAGTTTACCGGCTACCTTACCCTCCAAACCGGAACACGTCATGAAGTTACAGCGGCAGGAATAGGTAAGGCGGTGGTACCAATCCGGGTGAGTCGCTGCGAAACTCTACCACCTAGTCAGATGTCACGGTGTTAGTGACGGTAAGCCTGTGCTCTTTACGAGCTACCTGGCAGGAAGGCAGATGGTCTATTCTGCAAAGGAGCCCGGACCAACACGGGGAATGTATTTTTTTTTTCGAAATGACTACTGTTGTGTACGTCTAAAGACTTTTCCAACGTCACCGGGCTAGTGGGCGAGCAGAGTGCTCAGCCAGAGATTGAAATATGGGTGGTGCCCCCAGTCCCTAAGGGTATCTCCTGTGAGACATCGTGGTTTGAGTCGGACGACATCGTTACTGTGTTCCGCCCAGGGATAAGGTAGTGGATACATCCCAGGCAAACTGTACAACTCTCAATCACCAGTGGTCTTGTTAATGATTTGCTTTGCAGCTTTTTTTAATTTTCATGTAATTTTCAACATTCAGTTTAAAGTGTTGCAACTTGTTTTAATCTGTGGTGCCACGACGCTGACGGCCAGTAAGTTTCAACAATCATGCGACAATGCGTCATAGCATTTTGTCCGTGTTGCAGATAATGGTGAGTAAATCAGCTCTAAACTGGTTTAAATATCCAGATAACAACATTTGAGACGGAGCTACAACTAAAGTCAAAAATTCGCAGCTCACAGTTCAATTTAAATATAACAAACTGATTACTATTATCTGTGACCTTTGACTAAAAAAGCTGTAACCTCATTGGTTGACATATGGTTCGATTCGAACAATAGCTCGTTCCACCTACGATCATAATCGATAGATAAGTTGAGTTGCATTTTGAGCCGCTTTGTAGCTACGGCTCAATTTTGTGACTCATGAGCTGATCTGTGGTTGAAGCGTTTTGGGTATGTTACCCATGTCTAGACGCTGATTTTGCAATAGAATTTCCTTATTTTCTAACTCTAGCAAATGGCGATTTTTAGCGACAGAAAATAATTGGAGGACGAGAAGGAGATGTCAGATTTAATCCAACCCTAACAATATAGCCTCAAATGGTCCAAACACCGTTACCACCTTTATTTAGGCCCGCCACATACCTACGTTTGAAATTTTGTTACGGAATTCCTTTTTGAAAATATTTCAAACGCAATCAATCTAAGGACATGTTACACACGTCGGGAAATTTTACATACGGAATTTGAGTGGATTTGCATTGGGCGCCATTTTGTTTCGAAATTTCAAAACGCTATTCAGCAAAGAAATTTAGTTACGGAATTCCTTTTCGAAAAAAAATCGGATGCAGCATACCCGAATAAATCTATGGACCTGCCACACTTGTTAGTAATTTTTCTGTACGAAATTTGAGTGAACATGTACGAGGCGCCATTAAGTTTCAAATTTAGAAACGGGATTCCGAATAAAAGTGGGGGCCTAATTGTAGCATATTTTTTACAATCGGGATATCCAGCTGCAAATTACTTTCAGAATCACACTTATTTTTAATACAACATTCTCATATCTATTCAACATTAATTGAACACCAGTGAAACTACATCGTAACGGACGTAATTTATCTAGCAGTGGTATATACTTACATATAAATCACTCACATCTATTAATACAACTAGTTATTTGTTGGGGGCGGTCAGTCGACAAAACAATGTACAACAGTTGGAAAATATTAAACGGGCAAGGCTATTTCATACACATTTGGACAGATCATTTATTCATATGTAAATCGCCAAAGGTAAAGCATAACTATTGCCACAGCCCCACGGAAAATGACACGGAAAGGCAACAAATAGAGATTTTAAAACTACATCTCTCTTAAGTTATTCTTTCTATGTTATACATTATCTTTTTTATTCTTATGTCACAAAATTTACAAACAGACATCTATTGCTTTGCTACAAAACCACACTGTAATACTTATGACATATATTCTAAAATTATTATGATTATTATTACTATCATTTATTTTCAATGCCTTTTATTTTCTACGTCTATACATTTAATATAAAAAAATATTAAAAATATAAACATAAAAAACAGGTTACCAAAAACGGTGGTGTTATTATTATTATTATTATGTAATTCATCCTAAATGAACAGGGTTTCCACTTTTCAATGTTTCTCAATCATATACCTTTTTTCACTTATATTGTAGTTGTTAATATATTATATATATTCTAAAATTACTTTTATTATGTTGTCAACCCTGGATTAACAGGGTTTCCACTTTTTAACGTTTCCCAATCGTAAATATTTTTGCACTTATCAACTAGCTCCTCATGCAGAATTAACTTCTTAAGTAAATATATAAGTATATTATCATGTATATATTTTATTAAATTTTACATTTTGGCACTGGCATCAGTTGTGTAAATTTACACAACATTTTATATTAATTTATACTTCAAAACTACCGACACCTTTATAAGGTTTTTATTTACAATATTATTCAATCTGTTACATGGCGAAAGATTCGATTGTTTTGAACCAAATGAGCAAATTGATATGGACATCACAGATTAAATATTTTATCAAAATAGGCAGTCATTGCTTAAAATTATGCACTAAAGAGAAAAAGTGTATAAGGGACTCTGTTACTATATTAAAAATTTTGTTAGTTTAAGTTAAGCAAAAGAATAATCATAAATAATAAGAGACCCATAGAATATTTTATCTTTGTTGTTTTCTTTTGATCAGCTACTAGAAATACCTAGATAGAGATAGATAGAGAAGCTTAGTTTTAATAACATATGTACAATAACGGATTACTTATAATTTGATCTTTGTTTTACATATACATGTAGCGTTACATTTTAACTAAATAAGTTTTAACATATTAAGAAGTAACCTTTCTTAGTACTGATACTTTGCTAATCTAGTACTGATTGATATTTTATTTAGCCTTGTATCGTTGTTTTCGTACTTCTTTGAAAAATAGACAAAAAATCTCATAAAGGTATAAAATTCATCAAGTTATATCGAATACTTTTAAGTGTGAGTTATCCCTAACACATATATATCCTCATGGTGTACATGGTTATATGCAAATTATTATTTTGTTAGTTGTAGTCAAAAAAAAAATTGTAGTATTGATAAATAAAAACAAAAATATGTTGTAGGTTGAGGACTGAGGTCAGTTATCTAAGACTCTTTTTCTTTAGCGCATTCTAACTAACTTAAACTACTTAATCAATATGTTTAGTTATCATACCATTTTATAAATACGTAAAGAATAAATACTTCAAAAAAATATTACATCATAACTAATGCTGTAGACAAATGTTTTAAGTTTATGTTTTTTTGTACTTTTTCTTATTTATACTAATTTTTTTTTCAAACAAATTGTGGGTGTTATTTTTTAATAGATAAATTAGCTATTATTTGGCCAACTTTTTTATATCAGTTTCTAGAAATTTGTAAATCCATTGATTAGCAATCAAACGCATTATGGGCGTTTGATCTTGAATGAAGATCGTCATGATATAATCCGATTATTTGTTTTATGTCACCGCACACTACATGAAATAATTTAAATAAGAGACGCTCTATGCTTTTTTCAAAGGTTAATAATTTCCAAATGATAAATTATGTCGTTATAGCCAAATATCTATATCTAAACATAAATTTCGCATTTATATTTTTATGCAATAAAAAAGATAATAAACAAACAGGACTCATGTTACCATCAGAAGTAAGATAAAGATAACAGTGATGTGATGTGGAATAAACAATATTAATGTTTAATTAGGTAGTTGTTTGTTTTTAGTAGTATTTAATGGTTCTGTTTTCTGCTACTTTTGTAAGAATAGGACATTGAAAGTTTCAATTAAAAATCGCAAAAGTTGAATTATATGAGGAGCCAAAAGATTCTGGAACTGGGCACTTGCAATATATAAAATTAAAAAACTCCCTAGTAACATGTTACTCCTTTTTAATTTTTGAGACTGTTATTTGTTTTGTTTTAAATTTGGCCGTTTTCAGATAATTATGTGTCGCTATTATCATGAAATTAAATCGTGAAAATAGTTGCTTAATGAATTTTTACGATTTAAGCTGCAGCTTAAGTCATCAAAAGAGTTGCCAGACTTCAGCTGGCATTTGGTGATGAAGCACCGTCTCGTAGCTCTTTGCATTTGGTGATGAAGGACCATCTCGTATCGCTTTGCATTCGTGATGATAGATGATCGGAAAATTTAGACGTGGACGATATCATCTCCATGACAACAAACGTGAAGGTCGAAATGCGACTGCGGTTGCTGAATGAAATACGACAGCTAATTATGTCTGGCAAAAAAAATACTTACTAGCAAATTTGTACTGAATTAGGCATTGGAATGAGTCAAGTGCAAAACATTTTGCATGAGCAACTGAAGGTTCGGAAGATTTGCACTCCATGAATACCGCAATAAAGTAAGACCAAAAACAACTGCGACTTGAAAGGGGTTCTGAAAAGTTTAATGGAGGAGTCATTGGCTCTCTATAAAATTAGTCACAGGTGACGAAAGCTGGGTGTATTTCTTTGAACCGGAAAGAATTCCTATTGAAGAATTTGTCTTTTACAAAAGAAAAAAGTTGCGCCTTTCTTTGGGAAAACTGGACATTATGTACCAGTGTCACTTAAAAATCAAAGAGCCGTTATTGCAGATTGGTATGTAAGCCGTTGCTTACCTAGTGTCTTAGAAAAATTTTCGCGAAAAGCGTCCTCGCAGTCCCGACGACAACGCGTCCGCACATTGCGCTAAGATATCGAATTTATATGTGAAACAGGCTTACTTGTGATTTTTTTTTATTTCCAAGGATGTAAGATAAAGCTAAAGGTTTACCATTCTCAAGCCGAAAAGCGGCGGTGAATGCAATCCAAGAAGCAGTTGAAGAGGTCCCTGAAAACTGGACCCATCGTTTCACACAATGGTACGGACTATGAATGGAAAAATGTGTAAATAACAAGGGGTATATACTCTGAGAAGCCATAAATTCATCATAAACATGTAATCTAGTTCTATTCATTAGAATCCAGAAATTTTGTACTTATACAAGAAAAATACCAGTTTAAAAATTCCACTTAGTGTCATGGTTACATTATGACTTACAACCTCTTAGCCCATATATTATGCATTGAAATTTGCCAAGGACCTGCTTAGTAACTGGGGCTAAATATAGGTTATACCATTCTTCAGGTATCAAACAACCTAAACAACAAATTTTGTGATTGGTTATCCAAACATATAAATATTTTCACAAATCATTTCATCATTCATCAAAGTATTGGTTTTAGTTTTGATTTATGTGGGGCTTCAGACTTTACCTCAATCAAAAGCATTACACAACTCACATTTTTGTAATCCTTAGATATCTGGGATTATAGTTATATTTATATAACCTATCTCTTAGTTAGGCTATATTTTATAACATCAATGAAAAAAGAATCTTAAGCCTATGAGTCCTTAGCCAACATCAACTTGGCTTCACCTTCAAACACAACCTTTTTCTCTTCTTCAACAATGCAATAGAATTTCACTTTTAGAATTTTCCTCACATCAACCAGTTCAACACTTATAGTCAATTTTTCACCAACAAAACACTTATTGGGGAATTTCATAGTCTGTGATAAAAGTACAGTTCCCGGGCCAGGAAGATGGGTTCCTATCAATCCAGCCACTAAACTGTTCAAAAAAGCCCCATGAACTATTGGCCTCTTATTTCCATTATTTTTGTGTAGATAATTGTGATCACTTGTTAGATTAGAAAACGTGTCCAGATCTTTTTGTGTTAAAGTCTTTTGTATTCTTATTTTATCACCTGCTTTAAATGAAGCAGTGCTAAATGAACTTGTGTGAATTTTACATATCTTTTGATAGTTTTTATTCACTGCTATGTAAGGAAATCTATTTGAGAGTATTTTATTCATATTGATTTCTCTTCCAGCTCTCGATTAAACCAAAACAATTTCATTTAAAAATACTGATGCTAAATTTGAAACTATTGGACTTGTTGACAGTTTCAAAGTTTCCATTTCTGAACATAATTCTGTAATATTTAACTTTTCTTTTGCATGGCTATTGCATAAGTAAATATATATTGTTATTGTATCAGCAATAGTTTCAAAATGTTCTGATTTCAGCAGTGGCTTCAAAAGAATGAGAGTATTATTTTCCAACAGGTAATCTATATTTTCTGGATCTGAAATCAAAGTTTTATACTTACTTGATTGACTAAGGCAGTAAATAAATGTAAAAATGTAAGTAACACTCCGTCTTATCACAAAAAAACTAAACAATTATTTTATTAAACAGTATTAAATCAAATTCTCAACCAATAACTTGCTGCCACATCATCCACATTTAGCTTGTTAATGGTTAGATTTAAATTTTAAACAGAGTTTAGGTAACAGACACCTACATTTTTTGCGGTATGGCAATGTTTATTTTTAACTTAAATTAAATCAATATATAGACAAAGAAACAGATCAATTGGAAAAAGCAATCAACAAATTGGAAAAGACCAATTATTTGGTCTTAAAATTACAGCCTCCTTTTTTTGAATATACTGCTATCCTAGCAGTTTTTACAACTTCGCCAATCAATGCTACAGAGTAAAAAAGCCACTACTAGGCACTACCCAAGGAAAGTCATTTAACAACAAGCACATTATTATAAAAAAAGCCAAATTGCAAAATAATGTTGTCTAAGTAAACAATAATCATGAAACATGATACACCTCTTGAAAACCTAGTTGGACTCTTTTATTTAATACCCAAATCGTAGTAATATTCTTTTTTTATTAGTACAATGCTGGTCCATAGCCTTCATGTTTCATTTATTTAACATCACTTAACCATGTTAAGACAAATCTAACATTTAATTGTGTAAATCCCTTCAGAGGTCTAATAGATATAATGTTATAAAGAACATACCTATATTGTTTCTACTATGACAATTATATAAATGATGAAACACCATACTACTTAATTTATGAAAGAATTCAGCTACCACTTGCTTGGTAGTTTTTGTTTTTCATTTATGTTATTTCACATAGCAAATGCTTGTCAATGTCCAGTTTAAAGCCATTTGGATTGGATATACTTCAGAATACAATGCTATTAAATTTTAATTTTATTATTCAAGTTTTGTAATGGCTGTGGGTATGATTTAGCTGTATCATTTTGAAAATTTGTGTAATGTAAGGCTGTGTTATCATATAGGCTTCACTCTTATAAAGCAACTCTAGGGTTTCTCTCTAGCTTTTCTTGGAAGATACTGCTACTAAATTTATTACTACTAGTAAATTTATTAATTTATTTTGACAAAGTTGGTCAGAAAAATATTCCTATTTTTATAAGATTTGACTGAAGGACAATTAATATTTTATTTATATCGTTACATTACTATTCCCCCTTTTTTTGTATTGACTCTAATACGTCCAATCTATCTAGTCTAATAAAATAATAGATTGATAATAAATAACAGATTGTTTTGAATATACTTACCTAGTAATAAGTAAAAAAATAGTTCTATTAACATCAATATAATTAAGATAGGTATATATCATAACTATAAAAACATATTATTTATTTACCTATACAAAGATTGCAAATTCCAGCAGTAGCAAAATGCAACAACTTAGCATTAGTTTCATTTTTTAACACATGTATGAAAATGTCTAGAACACCAACATTACGAATGTAAGTGTAATTAATTGGATCATAAGCAAAATTTGCTAAATTAGCCAGCACCTGACACTTTGCATCTGCAACAAAATTAATTGTATTGTATAAAGCGGTTTAAAATAATATATCTTTACATTAAAAGAGTCATGTCATAATTAACTTTCTAATGCCATAAAAAAATAGTACAAACAACTGCCTTTGAAGAACTACAACATGAATTATGGTATATCTTTCATGCAATTAGAAGTCAAACAATCAAACAGATTTCCAGATGGTAAAAAAAATCATTCTTACATGTGCAAAAGTCTATGGCTTTTATTTAATTATTTGTATTTCACACTGTTGTGATACCTGTTGAAAATGTATCAACATCACATAGCTATGTTTTATAACTCTTTAAATTTTGAAGTATGACTCAGTTGCTTTTACAGCATGAGTATAACACATGTGTCAAATAAAAAAAAAGTGTCTTTTGCGTACACATGGACAATGCATAGCCTTGTGCTACTGAAAGTAATAATAGTGATTTATCAAACCAATTCTAGGATGTTAAGCCTCATGCATAGATAAGAATACCAGTTATTTTTATTCTTAAGACTGAGACTGTACATCTCCGCAGTTACGACCAATCAGCATGAGCAATTGCTTAACTTAACTTCTACTTAATTATAGTCACAATGTTAGTTGCAAACAAACTATTGCTATTCTCTTACAAGCTACATACCATTTATTATATTTAGTTCTCTATGGCTAATTATGTTAACTATTTTTATTTATAACTAGCTTTCCGGCTAACTTTGTTTAACCCATTCAATTTGTATGGAAAAATTAAAATGTTATTTTTCTTAATTTTCTCAGTCAAACAAGATTAAAGTATTCTATGTCCGTCTCCCGTTTTAAGCTATATGCCAATCAATTTTATTACAAATCGGTTCAGCCGTTCTTGATTTATGAATAGTGTATATAATAGTATATATAAAAAGAAGGTTGTGTTAGTTACAGTAATGATACCTTGATTGATCCTTCTACTTCATTGAAAGTATATTTTTTTAATTATTAAAAAAACATTCTCACGCCCATGTCCTAGAAACTGTAGCAACCAGAGCACCCACGAATCATAAGATCAGAATACAGTCCAAACACTTTAAATTACTTACTTCAGGAAAATTAATTAACTTTGAATATTAGTTAAAGCTGTAGCCTTACATACATACGTACATATCTTCACGCCAAGTCCTTACGAGGTATGCAGAGAGTATCCAATGCCAGACCTCACGATCTTGGCAAACCTGTCTGGCTTCCTTCACATTCATTACCCTTGTCATACAGCTTCAGCCTTTCTTGAAAAATAAATTAATACTAGTAAGTTTTTAACAAGACTTACCGAACGACGACGAGGTATTGATGTATTCATCAACTAATAGACTCAAGTAATTTTCACGATCAACTCCATTCTGTGGAGTTCGCTTTGTGAGTTGTGCCTTGTTAGAAAACATTTACCAATATTGCAGCCGAATATTTCGCTTATTTGAAACTTAAATGATATACATTTTCCTCAAATTTCATAAATAATCAAATACGGCAAGTAGATACCTCGATTCTCGCAAAAATTTTGTGTAAAAATTAAAAATAGTAAACATCGCAGTGTTGCCAGTTGCAGATGTGAAAAAAGTCAAAATATACCGATGTTTTTAGGTAGCATGAAGCTATGCTACTACTTTTTTATTATTTCATTTTTTTTTATATTGAAAGACAAACAAGCAGACGGATTTCCTGATTGAAGGTTGCTTCGGTTGTATGTAAGCATATAACGGAATCTTTGAACTTATCTTTTTCGGGTATCAAGAAATCTGATTTTGAAACTTTGCACACGTATCAAGAACACAGGAAAATGCAATAATTTGAAAACAGTTTTCAATTATCCTTGTTAGGGCCACCAGGATTAATAAATTCTTTTTAACTAGACGTAAGAGAAAACAGGAGGTTAATTATGTTTCAAGGCCAGTTAGCCTTTGGACATACAGTCGATAAAGAAGGAATCAGTGATAATTCAACCACATTCATTAGACCGCCTCGTTGCCCGTTGGCATACACGCCTAACACCGCCGACCAACCGCGAAGATTTCGTTCAATTCCCGACGGAGACAGACATATTTTGTGTGATAAACGTAGTTGTCTGTATTTCCGGGTCTAGGTGCTTATTAAATTTATACTATTATCTATTTAAGTACTTCTATGTATTAGTGTCATTTTCTAATGTTTACTCGATAAGTAAGAAAATTGTGTATTTCAGTTTTTTTAAAGTATTATTTACACTGGAACTAAAAAAAAGTATCTTCACGCCCATATCCCCGAAGAGGTAGGCAGAGGCACAAACTAGCCGAAGATACTAAGTCCCACAATGTGATAGATGGCAAGACTATCCCCAACCGGGCACATATCCTATTCCGAGCAACATTTTTTTTATTAGAATATTGAAAAACCCCAATTTTTTTTGTTGCATGACCCGGGATTCGAACCCGGGGCCTCATGCAGTCAAGTCGGACAACTGAACCACTAGACAACAGAGGCGATACACTGGAACTAAATGTTAACAATTCGCTATTATTGTGTACAAGAGTACAAAATAATAAAATATCAATTTGCATGAAATTAAGATTCAAGCTTAACCTTAAAGTTTGGAAACGCCACCACTGGCAACTGGAGCCAAAATAGTGTTACGTTGTAGAAAATGTACCTATGTAAATGTAAATTGTACATTATGCAGTACGTGCGGTTTATGGTGGAGTGACATTTTACGCACTGACACGAAGTGTCACTTACTATACTCATTGGCTGGGATTAAATAAAACATTTACTAGGACCATTCTTCTTTACGTCATATAATAGTATTATCTGTTTAAAAAATACGTTGGACCAATGTACCAGTAGACGCTATGCCAAAGTACTAAGTGCCCCACCCAGTAACCAGAACGCAGCACCAAGTCGAGATACGGTCTCCCGGGAGACAGCCCTTGGTGCTGGCGTTGTAGGTAACAGCCCAATCCATCTAAATAATGATGTCTCGGGCTGAGCACTCTGCTCGGCCCACAAAGTTCGGTGAAGTTGTAAAAAATCGTAAGATTAGCAACAAATTAGTCATTCAAAAAAAAAGTACTAAGTGGATCGGTAAGTCGTTCCGGTCATCAATGATTCGAGACGCTTACTATACGTTTGATGAGGACAAAAGGAAAGTGCTGGTACTGGGGATGAGAATAGCACTTTACATGAGTTGCAGAATTAACGCTTCATAGTTGAGAGAAAAAAGGCTTTATTACTTGCCACCTTACTGATCACGTCAAGTTTTTAAAAGATATTTTAGCCTTGCCTTGAAAGGCTAAAATAAAACTTTGAAACTAAATCACTCGATATGGTTAGTATATCATCATAGTGATTACATTCTCTTTGATATAACGTCAAATACACCAATACAGGCATTAATAATTAAGGAAACTTTTTACATTTAGGAGACTCGACAAAGGAGACTTTTGAGCAAAAAACGTGAAACATGTTCGGCATTTCGGCAAGGACGCGTGGGAAGAAGTGAAACGCATGCAGGCAGCACGTTGGAACAGTAGAAGGAAGATCTAGCATGACCTGGGGGGTGATTTTGTAACTCAGTTACCAACTCAAAATGGATGAGTGTACATCGAATTGCTGTCAAATGACGTGTTTGGTATTTGCTATCTCCAGTGACCAACAGAAATAGAATAGAGATAGCAAACACAAATGACGTCATTTGATGTACACTTTTACAGTTTGAGTTGACAACTGAGATACATAATCACCCCCCTGTTCCTGAGCAGGCAATCCGACCGTACCTCTGAGGGTGGTTGCAGAGGCGGTTTGGGTCACTGACTTTCCGACTTGTGCAGGTACTTTTCGGGCACGGATGCTTCAAAAAGTATCTGCACAAGATCGCGGGACGAAAGGTGGCCCCCGGCTTCCACAAGTGTGGAGCCTCAAAAGTTACGGCGTCCTACCCGGTGGGGAGTGCGTTGTCTGGGAGTAACAACGGCGTACTCTCTCGGTTGTCGTAGATGAGGACCTCTCGCTGCCGAGCTTCATTAAAGCCATGCTCGTTAGTGACAAGTCCTGACACTCGGAGTTCTTCTTTTGTAAAGATGTCTTGACGAAAATAAAAAAAAACGCGGGTAGGTGGGCCCGGGAGGACAATCCCAGCTCAGGTTCGCTATGGTACAGGTGGATCGGGGACGCAAGAAAGCGGTACCTCCGCATTCTCAGCGCTTCCGAGGTGGGGCTATTGGGGAGAGTCGGCCAACTCTCTCTGGCCAGCATAGCCTCACACCCCTTGGAAGGGGGGCTCTAATGGTCATAGTTGCTTCTGCCGTGGGGATTTTTCAAAATTTTAAAAGAATTATAAAAAATTAGACATAAGACTTTTGACTCAAACGAGATTTTATAACGGCGCTCGTTACTGAGCCTTTACCATGAGTTGGTGTAGTTTACGTTCAGTAAGTAACGTGTCAAAATCTATGACATTTTTGGTCCAAAATGTATTTCTCCTAGTTATCAATAGAGGCACTGTTCATAGTTTTCATACCAATAATTTATAGAGATGGTAGTGAGTATAGTAAACTTGACAAGCCGTAAACTCGTGGTTAGGGCTCAGTACTATCGAAAACTACTGAGAATTACAATCGTGTGTTATTAAATCGCAACGTGTCATGGATATGCAGAAAAAACAGTTAAGGAGAAAGAACATACCCTCAGTCACTCAAAATTTTAGTAGTATATGAATCTTACTGTACCTTTATGTTGCTTCGCTTCCGTATTAAAATTATTTAGGTACCAGAATGATGAGACACTCCAAAAACAGAAACCTCAGCTGTAGTACGTTGGGTGACTAGAAATTTTTTAATTAATTACAATGTTACCTATATTTAATTTATGGTTTTCTCAATTACTAAGCTAATGGGTTATTATAATTATGTCATATTAGAGATGACGGATAATTTTACAGTTTTGAAGTAAAAAAATATTGCTGTAGGTCTGTAGTATGATGGATCGGGGGGGTCACGTGTCTTTAAAACTGGGTGCACTAAAACAGATTTTATGAACTGGACACAACGCATATTAAGCAGGAGGCCTGGAAAAGATGTATTTAGTTTTATAATAATTAGAGGAATACAACCACAGGGAAAAAAGAAAAAAATCTAGTAGGTACTTCAGTATTATATTCTATATTTCATTCTTCTTCTTTATTTTATTCTAATTTATTTATTCTTCTGTATTCTTTCTGGGGACTGATTTTGTAACTCACTTACCAACTCAAAATGGAAAAGTGTACATCAAATAGCTGTCAAATGACGTCATTTGATGTACACTTTTGCAGTTTGAGTTGGCAACTGAGATATATAATCACCCCCCTGTAGTAATACTCGTTAATATATTTTGTTTAGGGATGAGTTTCTATGCCGTTTTTGAAGTGAAACTTCTTTAGAAACGATGTGATTTCAAAACGGGTGCAACGGAAAAGCGACAGGTAAGAGACACAAATATATATTCATCTCATTCTTTTGTTGATTTACTGAAGTTTCACTTCTATCGTGTGTGAATCACACACACACCTTTTTTTTAAATTTTATTCGATTTGCTTATTACTGAGCATTAAAACATTTTTCATATATTATAAAAGTAAACAACATCTATATTCTACTGTCTGATCTAGTGGCGTCGAACTTGACTCCTTGAGATCACGGGTTTGAAACCCGGGTTGAGTAACAAAAAAACATGTGTATTTTAAATTTCTTAATCAAATTAACGTTGCCCGGGATTGTATACGTGCCTGTTTGTCGATAGGCTTGCAACCTGTCACGTTTCAGGACTTAGTATCTTCGGCTAGTCGTAGATGCCTTAGTTGTGACTCTGTCTACCTCTTCGGGATATGGCGTGAAGATACTTTTTTGACAAATTACGTTTTGAGTTGTGTAACCTAAGAGGGCCAAAAGTATCTAAAAGAGTTATGAAAGTAACATTCTGGCAACGCTGAAACATTGTCAATTAAAATCTCTGTGTAAGGCCTACCACATACAAGTAATACATTACAAATTGTTCCGTACGGAATTGAGATCAGTAAAATTCCGATTATATGTGGTAGCTCTACAGATTTCTATGGATCAGCTGCATTCGAATTTTATTCAAAACGGAAATCCTTAACAAAATTCCGAATATTTAAGGTTGGCCTAAAGCTGGAAACATGGTATACATACAACCGCGACTTACAAGGTATCTAAATGATTAAAGCACATTTCAGCTTTGCAAACTATCGGACGTAAAGCCAAAAGCGTCTACGGACAGTATGGACACGTTTACACTCGCGGTATATACACCGCGTTCAATATGTGTCCTTAAAATTGTGTACCCAACTATAAGGTCACTCTTGAAGCTCAATTTCGTGCAACCATCGACCATACATCCCAATAGATGCCTATTCTTTATAATTTTGCTTTGAAATAATTCTGGCAAATAGCTGAGGTGCGGGGAAGCGCGGAACTGATTTCTTATTGGCCCTTGCAATGACAAAACGTCATATTTAATACGAACAATATATTTTATCGATACGCCTTTTATTTTATGAAGTATGATCTTGTAACAGATTATATCTTATTTTGTTATTGCTCATCACATCGCAGCTA
>NJDC01005897.1:0-16093 GCA_002245475.1 Calephelis virginiensis | reverse complement strand
TCCCGACGGAGACAGACATATTTTGTGTGATAAACGTAGTTGTCTGTATTTCCGGGTCTAGGTGCTTATTAAATTTATACTATTATCTATTTAAGTACTTCTATGTATTAATGTCATTTTCTAATGTTTACTCGATAAGTAAGAAAATTGTGTGTTTCAGTTTTTTTAAATTATTATTTACACTGGAACTAAAAAAAATTATTTAGGTACCATAATGAGGAGACACTCCAAAAACAGAAACCTCAGCTGTAGTACGTTGGGTGACTAGAAATTTTTTAATTAATTCCAATGTTACCTATATTAATTAATTTATGGTTTTCTCAATTACTAAGCAAATGGGTTATTATAATTATGTTATATTAGAGATGACAGATAATTTTACAGTTTTGAAGTAAAAAAATATTGCTGTAGTGTGATGGATCTGGGGGGTCACGTGTCTTTAAAACTGGGTGCACTAAAACAGTTTTTATGAACTGGACACAACGCATATTGAGCAGGAGGCCTGGAAAAGATGTATTTAGTTTTATAATAATTGGAGGAATACCACCACAGGGAAATAAGAAAAAATGTAGTACTTCAGTATTATATTCTATATTTCATTCTTCTTCTTTATTTTATTCTTATTTATTTGTTATTCTGTATTCTTTCTGGGGACTGATTTTGTAACTCACTTACCAACTCAAAATGGAAAAGTGTACATCAAATAGCTGTCAAATGATGTCATTTGATGTACACTTTTGCAGTTTGAGTTGGCAACTGAGATATACAATAATGTATAATCACCCCCCTGTAGTAATACTTGTTAATATATTTTGTTTAGGGATGAGTTTCTATGCCGTTTTTGAAGTGAAACTTCTTTAGAAACGAAGTGATTTCAAAACGGGTGCAACGGAAAAGCGACAGGTAAGAGACACAAATATATATTCATCTCATTCTTTTGCAGGTAAAAGACACAAATATATATTCATCTCATTATTTTGTTGATTTACTGAAGTTTTACTTCTATCGTGTGTGAATCGCACACACACCTTTTTTTTAAAATTTTATTCGATTTGCTTATTACTGAGCATTAAAACATTTTTCATATATTATAAAAGTAAACAACATCTATATTCTACTGTCTGATCTAGTGGCGTCGAACTTGACTTCTTGAGGTCACGGGTTTGAAACCCGGGTTGAGTAACAAAAAAACATGTGTCTTTTTAATTTCTTAGTCAGATTAACGTTGCCCGGGATTGTATACGTGCCTGTTTGTCGATAGGCTTGCAACCTGTCACGTTTCGGGACTTAGTATCTTCGGCTAATCGTAGATGCCTTAGTTGTGTCTCTGCCTACCTCTTCGGGATATGGTGTGAAGATACTTTTTTGACAAATTACGCTTTGAGTTGTGTAACCTAAGAGGGCCAAAACTAAAAGAGTTATGAAAGTAACATTCTGGCAACGCTGAAACATTGTCAATTAAAATCTCTGTGTAAAGCCTACCACATACAAGTAATACATTACAAATTGTTCCGTACGGAATTGAGATCAGTAAAATTCCAATTATATGTGGTAGCTCTACAGATTTCTATGGATCAGCTGCATTCGAATTTTATTCAAAACGGAAATCCTTAACAAAATTCCGAATGTTTAAGGTTGGCCTAAAGCTGGAAACATGGTGTACATACAACCGTGACTTACAAGGTATCTAGATGATTAAAGCACATTTCAGCTTTGCAAACTATCGGACGTAAAGCCAAAAGCGTCTACGAACAGTATGGACACGTTTACACTCGCGGTATATACACCGCGTTCGATATGTGTCCTTAAAATTGTGTACCCAATTATAAGGTCACTCTTGAAGCTCGCGTGCAACGTTGGAAATTTAATCGAATATGTCATTTATGGTACTTTTGAACATTGTACTAGCGAATTATTAACATTAAGCTCCAAAAAAGTTCCACGGTACCAAAAAAATATTTTTATTGATCAACTAAATTTATATAATTCGCCAGTATTGTACATTCAACAATACCTAAAATAACTAAACCGAAACCAAATTCCAATGTTGCATTCGCATCGAGATTCAAGAACACAGACTAATAAGAGAACTATACGTTTTCAAGAATGTTCAAGAGTAACCACTAACCGACCCTACAGGTTGTCATCGGTACATTGTCATATTTTGTCTAAAGCAATATAACTGACATTTGACATGACACTGACTATCGCATGTAGCAGGTTTTAGTGTTCTGCCAGCTGAAGATAACCTAAAACTTTGCCTCTATATTCTTAATAAAATATTTTCCATGGATAATGCCGTAAATTAGCTATAAGTTATTAAAAATATATTCCACATATAAATAACACCACAGAAATGGCAGCAACACCATCTATTGCCGGTACAGGTCTCTTAACATTGAAATCTACACTTAAGATTATTATTGGTAGTAATAATGTTTATTTTTATTTGCAGGGTTAACTAACAAAAATGTTTTTCGTATTGCATTTCAAGAACCCTACAAAGAAATTACAATAAACGACGAAAATACTACTAATATTCGAAGTATTATTTTTAGTCCTAAGGGGAATTATTTAGCCTATAGATCAGATAAAAGGTACAGTATGTTAATTAAATTGGAGTAATTTGGCTCTTATTAGATTATTGCGTTCTGTGTATTTAGTATTTGTTGTTCCTATTAGGAAATTTAAAAGGCAAGTGTTTCCGAAACATGAAAACTTGCACTAATAATTTGGCAAACTTTTATTTTTTAATTAAACTCAGATTACTGTTTCGTAAAATGTGAGTTAAATTTTTTGTATTAGTCGTAGACTAAATTGACACTAGCAATGTTGTAGTTATTTGCTATTAATAGTGCGGTACCATTATCGAAAAATGTTAACTAAAATAATAATTTGGCAAACTTTTATTTTTTAATTAAACTCAGATTACTGTTTCGTAAAATGTGAGTTAAATTTTTTGTATTAGTCGTAGACTAAATTGACACTAGCAATGTTGTAGTTATTTGCTATTAATAGTGCGGTACCATTATCGAAAAATGTTAACTAAACCTGTGGCCGATTTTTATAAGTTACATTAGAGAATCGGAACATATGTATTTAGAACAAATTAATACAAAATTTAAATGCATCATTATCATAGGTTACGATGTCATTATTTGTATTTTCACAAAACAAAATTTATTGGAAGATAACACTTGTATTTTTAACTGTTAACTTTAGTTTTTATTCATATAATGACTTTGTTCTAAAATACTCAAAATTATCTGTTTTGTAGTAAATCTATTATTAACCAATTGCTACTGTCGTTGACTTTATAACCCAGTAAACAAGTTTAGGTTTTCCTTTCTTGTTACCTTTTTAAAAAATGAGTACCATAGGACTACAAAAACAACACGGGTATCATTATTTGTAAAATTGACGCTTACATCTGTCAATTCCGTCTCAAAGAATATAAAACAGACTTCAGTGTGCAAGGCAAGTGGCCTGACACTTAGGTACATACTTTTTGTGAACCATGTTTAAACATTTGTTTAAATGTAGAATAAACGTAATTTGTGGTAGTGGTAAAACTGACAATGATAATACTTACCATGTAGTGTCAAGCTGCTAGTGTGTACTCCTAACTACACCGACTAACCACGAGGCTCGGGTTCGATTCCCGGCGGGGGCAGGCATTTGTGTGATAAATATTTAGATATCGACATTTTTGGGTCTGGATGTTTATTAAGTTTATTCTGGTTATCTACTTAAGTATTTCTATGTATTGGTATCGTTGACTAACACCCATAACACAAGCATATAATTTGCTTACTTTGGGGCTAGATTCAATTTGTATAACTTGTCCAGAGATATTTATTTAAAGAAAAAAAATCATTATATTGCAACTTCCCTCCAAAAAAAGAAATTTCTTTATAGAACACACCATTTTTTTCATTTCAGTTATGTACATATTTATCATTGTATGGATATTTGACAATATTTTAATGTAGCAATGAGTATTGAATTCTAAAAATATGTCCCTTACAGATTTCTGTATTTTTTTTTATTTAAAACGATTACTCTAATAGTAATGGCTCAAAAGTAATCTTAATTTAAATTACTATGATCAAAATACATAACAATTAGTTGTTTTTATATCTCAATGGTTTTGTCCTGTTGTCATATGGTCCATCTATGTACCATGGAACATGGCGTGGCTAGTTTCCTCTTGCTGCCGAATCAGCAATGATTTTCATCTACAAATATACATCTTTTTAGCAGACAACTGTAAATAAAACTAGACTGTGGCTGCTAATGGTTTTTAAATATAGCTGTTTTGTGTTTCATGTCATAGATGTGAGATAATAAAATGTATAGACTGGTCGGTTGCTGCGAAAATAGATGGGAATTACAAGGATATGTTCTTTTCACCTCTGGATACATATTTTACAACATGGGAGATGTTTGCTATGACAAAAGAAAATCCTCAGGTACATTTTAATATAATTAAACAAAACAAAATTGTATTATCACATAAAAAAGCCTAAGATGCAGTTTCTAAATACAATTTTATTAATTTTTAAACCAATTTGGAATTTTTTATTGAAACTTTTTAGCTACATTTTAGAAATGGGGTTTTCTTTAGGAAATTTTGTAGAATTCGGTACTATTTTACGTGATACGAGTAGTTCACCAAACAAATGAGTTGCTATTCTACCCAAGGCACACTTTATATCTCTAAGTATTATCCATGACGCAACCTTCAGAGTGTAGCTTATTATTCTATGTTTTTGGAATCACTGCCATCACACCTGTAGAGTTACTCTTTAATCTCAGTTTTATGCAAATTGGAAATCAGAATTGGATATTAGTCCGGAAATGTCAGATTAGTCCATAATCTGACATGTCCGGACTAATTATGTTCCATGACATGTCAAATCATGACGTTTTTAAAACAAATAGTTACAACAAATGTTTTTAAATTAAATGTCTGTAGAAATGTCGTTTAAGCACTAATTTGACAGCACTAAAAGTGTTTTGTCTCTTTCTATTACTTTCATGGAAAGAAGGTAGCGATAACTTGTGTACAAAAAAATCACCACCTGTGCTTAATCTCTTGATTACTATTGTTAAAAGAAGATAGTGTGATACCTCAAAATTAGTTTAGTGAGTGTGCAATAAAATTACCACCAATATGTGCTATTATATAAAAAAAAATTGTATTTCAAAGTTGTTATAAAATTTATGATTTTTTATTTAACATACAGATATTTCATTTTATAATTTTATAAAAAATGTATTTTTGTTACAGGGTAAACCTAACCTTCACGTATATAAATCAGAAACTGGAGAAGAGGTTGGAACTTTTGTACAAAAAAATCAAATTGGATGGTTAGTAAAGAGTATTACATTACATTTACCTAATAATGTATGCATACAAATAAAAAAACTTATCTTTTTTTTAATGACTAATATGTCGCTAAACTCGCGGTTATTACCACTACATCAGACTTTGTGGGTGAGCAGAGCGCTCAGCACTGTCTTTGTGTAGATCAGCGGTCGAAAACCTGCGGCCGACCGCTGACGTCTTACTTGCGGCCGGTGAATGTTTTGTAACTAAGTTATAAATATCAGAATAAATGCTTGAATGTACCACGGTTGACCGTATAATATACGGCATACATTGTGTATTCAGCCTTAAGACCACGCTTCTATTACCCCATTTTAAATTTTTTTCTACGAGATATGACCAATTATAAGTAGGTATACTTGGTTTCTAGGGTTAATAGCACAAGTGTGGCCCACCTGCCAAGAGGTTGTTGACCGCTGGTTTGGATTGTAGTATTTAAAGTACTTTTAGCTGACTTAATAAAGAATCAGGTCATACATTTTGCTCCAATATTATTTCTTTATTTATGCTATTAATTTTTTCCATCATTTAGGAACTGATTTTTAAAAAATAATTGAAATTTCTTACTTTTAAGATGGTTTCATTTTCACCAACTATAGATGTGATTACGGGATACCAGGGAAATCAAAAAGACTCAATTTTTGTGTACTTAGATGATATAACTATTTAAGTCTAAATAGGTTCTTTACAGTTTGACTGCACTTTAAATTATTACCTTTTGTGTTTTGTTTCTTACCATCAGAAAAGTTGCTGGTTCGTCATCTTATAATATAAAAAAAACTAATTTTATCTTCGTAAGCTATAGTAAAGTACCTTAAAGAGATATCTACAGTACTACTATTTAAATTATGCGCTTTGGCTTTACACTTTTTACTCTTTTTACACTTCATCTAAGTTTAAGCGAAATGATTTATAATGTGTCTTTAAAATACATTTGGATTAAGCTTGGCGAATATAGACGTAGCGTATAATTTAAACAGTATGCTAAGTAAAAACTACGCCTATAGACACCTGCAACATCTAAAGTGAAACTTATAATATACTAGCTGCCTATTCCGGCTTCGCTCGGATGTTAATTTTTTTGATTATAAATTGAGATGTAAGCTATCCTTTCTTTCAAGTTGGATCAAACTGCACACGGTGTGCAAATTTGATTAAAATCGGTTAAGTAGTTTGGGAGTCCATCACGGACAAACAACAGGACACGTAATTTATATATATTAAGATTTACAAGATTTCACACACGCTTAATTGTGAGTGTGAAGAAGTAATTCACAAGATTAAGTGTGTTGTACAACCGAACAAAACAGGGTTTGTTTAATACACCATTCGAAAATACCAGTAAACTTTGGGTATATTTAAAACTTGTGTGTAGTTTTCATTTTTACAATATTTCAACACTAATTTGTTTCACAACTATACATAAAAAAGAGGTAGAAATCCAAATAAAATTATTTAATTTGCAATATTCCGCCAAAAAATGTAGATGTATTATGGTGTAACAAAACAGGCAAAATAGACTATGAATGAATTGGACTTACCGGAAGCCAAAACTCCCAAATATATCCAGCTCCACACAACACACACCACTAAACTGTTTTATTAGTACCAACAATACACACACTACTAAAACCTCAACGTACGTATCGCTTCGTAACCGATGCATCATCAGGAGAATTCGACTGTACTCCACGAAGGTCGAGCAGATATTCAGACAAGAGGTACAAATTATTTTAAGACTATTTATTCATTTATTTTAATGCTACAGGGAACCAAAATGGTCTTCTGATGAGAAATTATTTGCCATACAAAATGGCAACAGGATATTGATATATGAAGATTCCAAGCTTGATCGTTATATTCATTACATCCAAGCAGAGAAGTTACATTCATTCAGCATTTCACCGAGCCCAGCTCCAACATATTATTTTACTATTTTTACACTAGGTTTGTATATTTTGATATTATTAATTTGGTACACACATTTGCTATGTTTAACATAAATACGAAAAAGTAACGTCATCGTTCCCGACAATGTCCTTGTGAAAACTAACCAATCAAAAAACAACAGCTTTCAACGTTCATGCCAAACTGTTTTGTGATTGGTTGTTTTCGGTAGGAATAGATGACGTCACGTTATTCTTATCTCGGACAGATATAAGCGTTTGTGTTTGCATCATTCCTTTGCGAAGTAACGCTGAGTAAAATTAAATGTGTATTCTCTTTTCCTTGTGTTGGTCCAGGCTACTTTTCAGATTAGACAATTTGCCTTCCAGCTGGGCAGCTCGTAAAAAGCGAGCATAGGCTTACCGTCACTAACACCGTGACATCTGACTAGGTGATTGAGTTTCGCAGCGACTCGCCCGGATTGACATCACCGTCTTACCTATGCCTGCCACCATGACGTCAGTGCTTGCCGTTGACGTGTTCCGGTTCGAAGGATAAGTAATCATAATAAACTTTATTTTGCACGAGTCCTAACATCCCGGTCCCAGTTTGGCATCGCGCCATTACCACCTTTGGTGACTCTAGGTGGCGTGAATTTCTTACTAATTAAGAAAATCACTGTGCTTGTTTTCTTCCAAATATCATAAAAATTAAAATAAAAAAAGGGCTGATTTATCTATTTCTGTAAGTTGTCCAGGGATATTTATTTATTTACGGCCTCGTTGGTCGAGTGGCTAGCGTACACGCCTAATTCCACCGACCAACAGTGAGGCTCGGGTTCGATTCCTATTTCCCTTCCCAGGCATTTGTGTGATGAGCATTAAGGTGGCTGTATTTCCGGGTCTGGGTGCTTATTAAATTTATTTTGGTATCTATTTAAGTATTTCTATGTATTAGAATCGACTAAAACCCATAACACAAGCATATAATAAGCTTACTTTGTGTTATATCAATTTGTGTTACTTGTCCAGGGATATTTATTTATTATTTTATTTTTGGTAGGTAAATCCGGCCAGCCGTCATTCTGGCGTATACTTAAAGTGCCCCAACTTGATGTGGGGCAGGCGATTGTGACTAGATCATCGTTTCAAGCAGACAAAGCGACATTTTACTGGAACAGACGTGGCACTAACGTGTTCGCTATGACACAATCTGATGTAAGTAATTTTTCTATACTAATATTATAAAGAGGAAAGATTTGATTTTTGTTTGTTTGAAATGAATACGCCCCGAACCTACATTACCGATTTCAAAAGATCTTTCACCTTTAGAATGCTATATTATTCCAGAGTGACATAGGCTTTGTTTTATCAAAATCGGTGCAGTAGAAGAAGTTACGCAGGCGAAGCTGCGTGTAACTGCTAGTCTGGTATAAAACAGGGAATAAGCAGCTCTCTTGAAGATAAGAGACAACCATGGCCCTTAGACACCATAACTGTTATAGGTACTATTATATGTAGCTCTCCTGTGGCCGGGGTCTTAGGCCTTTTGTACAAGTGTACCGGCTACCAAACAAGAACATGAGACTAAAAATCAAAATTGAAATGTTTATTTAGATTTTTAATCATAAAATGCTAAATTATATCTTAGTAATTTTGGTATAAAAAACAGTTATCAAATGGTGGTTTAATTTTTCAATTACATGTTCTCTGATTTTAAAATAAACCAATTAAAAAATACAGGTTTTGGTCGAATTAAAAAGATATTTCGCGCTTTCCTTTAAGCGCTATTGGAAACAAGTAAATAATTAATAGTTTATATTGTATGGATTTATGAATGAATAACTGGGGTACAGTGTGGTTCCCCGTGTTTATCCTGGATAAGTAAGTAGATATATAACATCTATAGAATAAGATAACTTTAAGTAGAATAGCCTTTCTGTCAGATAGCTCGTAAGGCGAGCGTAGGTTATCACAAATTTTAAAGAAAGGAATCAATAACTTCACCACATGAGTTGAATCCTTTTGAAGAGTATTGAAAGTTATTGTCATTTTTTTTATGATGTTGGAAGGCAAAGAAGCAGAAGGATTCGTCGCCTAGAGACACCAAAGGTGGTAATGGTAAGGCGATGGTAGTACCATAATCCGGGCGAGTCGTTGCTAAACTCTACCACCTAGTCAAACGTCACGGTGTTAGTGACGGTGAGTCTATGCTCGCCTTTTACGAGCTGCCTGGCAAGGAAGGCAGAAGGCAGGCTATTCTACAAAGTAAATTGTAACTTTTATAAAATGTTAATTTCATCTGCATTCTGATTATTATACTGAATGGTATATTGAGTATAGAACACAGAATTTGTGTGGCCATAAACATCTTCGAAATTAAAATTTCACCACAGTAATCCTCAGTAGATTTAACGATTAGAACTTTCGTAAGCGAGAAACGAAAAGGTTCAAGACATGTCTTGAACCTATTCGTTTCCTAAAACCTAGGTGAAATTTTTTCCTCTCAAATTTGTGAAAATTTATTCCAACAGCTTAAATATTAAAATATCCTCAGCGTAAATTAAATAGGTTATTACCAACAAGATCATTGGTGGAAGAGTGCTATACAGCAGCTTGCCCGTGTAGATATCCATTGCCCTAATTATTTATTATTATTTTTTTCGTTTGTTTTATTAATTTTTTTTTAAATTACAGGTGGACAAAACTGGTGGATCTTACTATGGAAAACAATCATTATCATATGGAGATGTTAAAGGAAATGCTGGAAACATGACATTTAGTATGTTTATGCTAATTTCATAAAAATTTAAATACAGAAGCAGTCCAAAAAAAGTTCACATTTTCACAAATTTTATGTCTGACTTAAAAAAAATTAAACACTCGTTGAACATATTTTTTTTACTAAACTGTCTAAAATTGGATTCTCAAGCAATAATAAGTTTGCACGTCATCCACATGTAGCATGTTATTGGTTGGATGTCGAGAAAGTGTTTAGTTAAACACATTTTTTTTGTGGTAAGGCGGTAAATGTTTAATACTTATAATTACAATCAAGGATCACCCACCTGAGTAGACATGGTTTTTCATGTCATTATTTTCCAACTTATTTAGTTTCTAAAAAAAAATTACCTTCCCGAAAAAAAATGCTGCAAGTAGATTTGACAGAATTTTTGCAGTTCCTTACACTGTTTTAAATCTTTACATGTATATTTCTTGTGTGCGTGTGTATGTCACTGAACTCCTCCTAAAGGACTGGAGCGATTTTATTGAATTTTTTTTGTGTTTGTTCAAGGGGATTCGATAATAGCTTAGATTCACAACTTGGTCCACTGGAAAATGTTTTTTAATTAATTTTTTTTGTAAGTAGTTGTTGATTTTGGAATGTTTTATATTGGATCCGGCAGACTGCGCTACTATTGGATCATCAAATATTGAGTAGTAGCTGTTATTGTCAAGCGATACGAAGTTTGCTGGGTCGGCTAGTAATTATACATATTAGTCTAACACCCATTACATAAGCATATAATTTCCTTACTTTGGGGTGAATTTTATCAATTTATATGATTAGTCTAGGGATATTTTCTTAATTATTCACAGGCAAAGAAGGTCCTATTCATGCTATAGCTTGGAACCCGGGCAACTGGAACGAATGGGTAGCAGTATATGGAAATGCCCCCGCTAAAGCTACATTATTCAATGCAAAATGTGATCCATTGTTCGAATTTGGAACCGGTGCCTGGAACTCAATATACTTTCCACCGGAAGGAAATAATATCCTTTTTTCAATACGATTATTAAAGTTATGCTTCTCTAGCTCTAATTGTGTGTAAAACCAATGTCATGCGTTTTGCAGTATCACGAGAAAGAGTGGGTGCAGTTTTTTTATGCTTCATTTTTATATATTATATTTTTTATATTTATATATTCATTTTAGTCGCATTTGTATAATTTTGGTCAGTGAAGTATTCAAAAAATATTAAATTTAAATATCAAACTTAATTTACATTGTCTCAATGCCGCCAAATGTCACGCAAGCAAACAATTTGCTTACTTTAGGGGTAGATTCAATTGTGTATTCCAGGTATGAGTTTAGGTAAATATGTCACTACCTAACACTGACTGACTGACTGATTATTGACTATGGCGACTTATAGCTAATTTGAAATATTTGTGACTGACTTTACAGAATGAAAATAAAAATAAGGAACTCGACTGATTTGGCAGTTGCCTAAACTCATGCCAAAAATTGAAAATAATGGCTCTTATTAGTATGCTACTACAACTCCTACAATAAGATTTTGGCATCGTCGACTGGCCCTTGACGTGTAATGTGTCAAATGAATGATACTTAACAAGAACTGTCAAACAACTTACGACTTCCACTTTGCGTTTTCGAATTGAAAGAGAACACAGTATCATCTATCATGTTTATATGTACAACAAAAGAGAACGATGAAAACAATAACTGCTTATGCGCACTATAAAACTACCTATATCAAATAACCATTTACTCGACAATACATATTGGTACACATTGGTATTGAAGTTTAAGTGGGCTATAGTCACTTGTCTTCTTCTTCTTCTTCTTTTAGTTTTTGGCATTCGCGTTAGCATTTTGCCATTAGTCAAGTAGAGAGTTGTCAGTAAAAGTCATGTCGGGTCTTGGGTAAAGCGGTGGGCTCATTACTCAATCTCATATAGTGAAATTTGGCGTCAACGGGGAAATACACGATACGCTAAATTCTTCATGATTATTTCATTTGTGCACTTCCACTGAACAAAAGTGTACAAAATGCCACCAAAATTGACTAATTTCACACAATGTAAACACGAAATTCAATAATTACGAAAAAACTTCGACCATCTTTTCTCTCAAGGGCGCCAAAACTCCTAGTCACTTGTCGCTGCGACGATTAAAAAATGGCAAAAACTTTGTGCCAGTAGTTGTTACAGAAACTTTGATTGCCAAGGAGTTTGGTTTGCCTTTCCTTCTTCTGAATGGCTAGGTTTGGGAAACGGCGGCAGTTTAAACAAGATAGGCCTCAAACTGGATCTCAGCGATTTGTGGGGCGGGCGCGGGCGCGGTGAGCTGTGCCCGAACTCGATGTCAGCGGCCAGATCGCTCGTGTCGCGGCGACGAAGTGTTGTGTTTGATGTGAGCACGGTGTCGATACGGCGGCAACCTCTTTTGTACCGAGTGCTTTTGATTCGTATAATTTATTACAATACCCCAAGAAGTTGCACGATTATACAGAAATGGGTGGAGAGACTTTTGATTAATATATTTTATTGCAGGAACTATACAGTCCATTTTAGAACCTACCTACACATTATAATCTTTTTTTATTATACAAATGTTTGCTATTCCAAATTGGTGATCTATACAAAAATTTCATTAATTATTCCCTCCGGTAAAATGCTGCGATGTACGTAAATTTATCGACAAATATTAAATACAAAGGGGAACGACACTACGTTAACTCAATCGCTGGGAGACCGCTTGGTCGCCGGGCGCCGCTGCCCCCTTCGCCGCCGCTCCGCTGACATCCAGTTCACTTCAATAAGAATCTATGTGTTAGATCGCGCCGTTTTCGCCGCCGCTCCGCAATCGCAGAGATCCAGTTTGTGGCCATAGGGTATGGGTAGGGAAGTGCATGTGTGAGTGCTTGTGTGTATGTGTGTATTTACGCGCGTGTGAGTGACTGCGTATGTACGTGTATGAATGCGTGCGTGCGTGTTTCTGTACGCGTGAGTGTATCTCTTTTATCAAAACTTCTGAACGGATGGATGATTTAGATACGGATTTTTTGACAATGATGACGTGATAGAGTTAGTTCTTTGGTATATTACTTAAAGGTTTTGGCGACAGTTTTCAACTTCATTTTAGGATTAATCTATATTTAACCTTAACTCCACTGCACTTCTATTGCTGGGTGGTTTCGGGAACATTGGCACGGGACACATATCCGTGTGGGACATGCGCGGTTACAAGCAACTGGGAAAATGTACTGCTCCGGACACCACGTGCCTCCAGTGGGACCCTCGCGGGGAAACCTTCCTAACTGCTACAACTTACCCGAGGCTTACAGTTGGCAATGGGTAAGATATGTTTATTCTTTAATATCTGTCGCCTTTGTGGTCAGGCGGTTCAAGTGTTGGACTTGACTATATGAGGTCCCGGGTTCGATACCCGGGTCGGGCAACAAAAAATTGGTTTTTCCAATTTTCTAATAAAAATAAAGTTGCTCGGGATTGGATGTGTGCCCGATTGGCTATAGGCTTCACATGTCATTGTAGGACTTAGTGTCTTCGGTTAGTCGTAGGTGCCCTGGGATATGGGCCTGAAATTACTTTACTTTACTTCTTTATTCTTTAATAAATTATTTACCGCATCCTTGGTTAGCGTATACGGCTAACACCAACGTGTATCCATGACTCGGGTTGTATTCTCGATGAGCATGGGGGTGGGGACATTTGCGTGATGAACAATTGGGATGGGTAGGGTTTTTATTATATAATTTAGAACATGGGTATGTAATGCGTGTAATATAATAAAAGTAATATCATTACACATTACTTCAACTAACACTCTGTACACTTGATACTTGGTAGAGCTTTATTACGCTCGTGTATATTTCAGTATTTTTTTGTCTATTCGTATTGTTGACTCATGATTTGACACCCATAACACTCACACAAAATTTATTTCTTACTCTCTATTTACACGTGACTTCGTCAGTGTAGAATAGATTTTCGTTCAACCTATCATCCCCAATTACCGACTTTCGGGTGTTTTTTTTTTCAAAAATTGTAACCTATTTTTGAACTCGGTTCTTTAGCTATTTTCATTTCAAATTTCATAAAAATAGGTGCAGTGTATTATTTGTGAAAGCGTAAAGACAGGCGGACAGATAGAGTTTCGAATTGGTATATTAATACGGATTGTAGGAAGCCAAACAAGCAGACTGGTTTTTTATAGTAAAAGAGGACTTATCGTGCAACAATAGCTCGGATTGACGCACGAAATTCAGACTCTAAGGTTATTAAAAGTTGTAAGCATCTTCTTAGAGTAAGTTTCTATCATAGCCTCCAAGCACTGAAGTTATAGTGACAAGTATAGGCAAGACATTTAGTACCAATTGAAAATCACTGAACATTATCTTCCTTCCACAAACTGTACGCAAGATGTTGTAAATGACTCTCGTTAATTTTTGCAGGTACAAAATCTGGCACTATACAGGTGTCCTTATGCACAAAAGGGATTGTGTTGAAAAGGAAAATCTCCTGTCGATCAGTTGGCAGCCAGGAACGTATCCTAAAAGCGAATTATCAAAGACAGCTCCAAAAGGTATTGAAGACTCGACGCCGAAAGCTGTGGGAGCTTACCGGCCACCAGGGGCCAGGAATCGACCTTCGACGTTTACGTTGCATGAACATGAAAAGCCGCATAAACCTGGACAAAACGCTGACGGTAATTATTAGTTGTGTTGACTGGTTTCTTTTTGAGGTTGGAAGGCCAGCAGACTGAGTTCCTGGTGTTATTATACGTGGCCTATTGAGACCAAAGGTTAGGACGTCACGTTTCTATTCTTAGGCTGATGTGTAAGTAAATATCCCTGGACAAGTCACATAAATTGAATCTAACCCCAAAGTAAGCTAATTATATGCTTGTGTTATGGGTGTTAGTCAACGATACTAATACACAGAAATGCTTAAATAGATACCAGAATAAATTTAACAAACACCCAGACCCGGAAATGCAGACATCTTAATGTTCATCACACAAATGTCTGCCCTCGTCGGGAATCGAACCCGAGCCTCTCGGTTGGTCGATATAGTTAGGCGTGTACGCTAGCCACTCGATTGACTGGCTGGTCTACCGTTCAGACCGGAATGACGGACCTCGTCGCAGTATTCTGATCAAGTAGAATATTTAAAAACTACTAGTGGTCGCTCATTGGTCGAAATTCGACCATAATAAATTTTAATATCTTGTTAATAAGAACGCCATCTTTATTTCTAAATACCGACTACTTTGTTTCCAAACTTTTTAGTGCGCCATCTGTGATCTTTTATCGTTATTATCAATATATATTTTGTTTGTGTATGTCAAATGCATGGTAGTGTGGTTAATGTTTTATTTATTGATTTAATGTACTTTATAAGCATTATTATTGAAAAATATTAGCGTTCTGCACTTCTCCTACACATAAACTATAAGTGTGCCAAATTTTATGCTCCTGCGTCCGCACAATTTTCGTAAAAAGCGGTCCAAAGTTTTGGCATCACGTATTAATAAATAGATACAGACTTGTTACAAGTATAACTTGTATGGTCATTATAAAATAAATACTGCACACGACTCTGTAGTCTAGCGGTCGAGCGACGGGCTTGACTTCATGAGGTCCCGGGTTTGTGCCCCGGGTTGGCCAACAAAAAGGAAATATGTTATTTAATTTTTTTTATTAAAACAATGTAACCTGGATTTGGATATGTGCCCGGTTGGCGATAGGCTTGCCACCTATCACATTGGAGACTCAGTGCCTTGGACTAGTTGTAGGTGCCCTAGTTGTATTTCTGTCAAACACTTTGGGGATACACGTAGATAATACATACATATCTTCACGACAATACCCTTGAAGGTAGGCATAGAGTATCGAGTGTCTACTCGATCCTTGCAGACCTATAATTAAGCCTTCACGTTCATTACCCTTTTCTTCCTAACACGGTTTCAGAAACTCTTGACAACACCTTCAGAAATGTCAACCGAGCTAAATAAAATATTTGATACATGTATGAAATGTTATAGCGA
>NJDC01005896.1:90059-111554 GCA_002245475.1 Calephelis virginiensis | reverse complement strand
TTTCGTATTACGTATTCACATATTGTGAATCTATAGTGTATCTCTAAATAATTTTTAAGCTTTTGTCTTTTCGGTTTTTGAAAAAAATCAAATAAAAAGTTTTTACTATACCAAAAATTTGTCGACATTCGATCAAAAAAAAGTAAAAGTGCAAATATATCATCATAAACTATATGTAAAATACTGTTCTTAATATTATTATATATATTATATATACCGCGCGTTCACACATTTTTACCATTTTAAGTGATTTGTGGCTATCTATTTCATAATAAAAATAAAGAAGAGACTCTCGGTTAACAAAAAAAGGTGTGCAACCTACATGAAAGATACATATGATACAATATTGAATACCTGATATGTGTGAACGAGCGGTTAATGCAAAGAACTGAAAAGAGTGGTTTGCAACCGCGTTCGCCGCATTTGCTGGACAGTTTTATTGAAACAGCTTTCCATCCCTATAGTATATTCGTGGTAAGTAACTACAACTCATCCAATAAAATAACAGAAAATCAAAAATTCTAGGATGTTATTGAGCGTTGCTGTAGTGTCGTGTAGCGGACGTCACTATACTCTTATAAACGGACTTTAAATTGAGCGTTCTTATTTTTTTTATCGGCATTGAAAATGTATATTTAAAACATTAATGAAATAAAATGAATTAATTTTCAAATTTCCTAATAATGAAACAATAAAGTTGCAATCATTTTATTTCGTTTATGAAAGATAATGCGGCGGGCATGAGTGAAATTCTTTCAGTTCTCTCTCTTAGATATAAATGTTAGTAGTTCCCAGCGATTTTATTAAAATGTGCTCAAATGTACAGTTTTAAAGGTCCATTAATGTTCCAGCTTCCTTAGGTGTTTCCCTTTCGTGTAATCGTCATGTGTTTGTGGTGGGTAGAGACAAAGGGTTAGAGTTTTGTACTGAAAATCTACCACTAGAAAGGGTTGAATCGTATTAGATATATGTTTACTATGTAACAAGAATATACATAAATAATTACTGAACTGTAGTTGGTCTTCGTTATAAATATAGTAACTTCATAGATATAGCATCGTCTGCAACCAAACCAATTGCTAGTTTAATACAATTCAGAGTCTTATTTTTTTTAAGACTTCTAAAACACTCTGCTTCAAAATAAACATGTTAACCTACCGGTTTTTTCAGAAGAATACGACTAATTACAATTTTTTATTATTCCCTTGTTTCCATTTAAATATACACGATTTCGTTTTTATTATTGTCGGGATATTGACGATTTTTAGTATATTTCAGGGTTAGGTTTTTTATTTTCTCGAAAATTATACATTTACGCGCTAAGGGAATACTTGGAGGGAGGATCTAATAGTAGGGGTATTCTCTTTTCACTTCTTCACTCTTCTCCTCTTTCATCTCTAAATACAGCTAAATATGTTATGGCAATCAATGTTATGCATATTAAAAACTATGAGCTTGCAGCAAAAAGCCATTAAGGTACTCCCATTAAGGCTTTCCTAATAGTCCACCCCAAAAATAACGATAAAATTATTTTTTTAATTAAATTAATGATAACATTGAATATTTATTTGAGTTCATTTTCAAACATGTTCCTAAGAGCTGCAGTCAGAGACGTCACCTAGAGACATGTAAATGTATTATGAGTATAACCCTCATAGAAAGGACGGTTCTATTAATAAACATACTTCATCGAATACCAGCCTGAATCACCTTTGGAAAATGTAGACGAGTAGATATATGATGGTCGAGTTAAAACCGATTTCCGTGTCCCTGGCTGATAAACTTGTCTGCTTTGCTTTAGGTTTTTATTTCAAAGGCAATATTTCATTCAGATATTCGATGAGGTTGTTTTACGGATGATGCCTTCCCGATTTATGATTTAGTGGTAGATATATTTCAGTACATTTGTAGTCTGTCTCTATTTCTCCATACGTGTAGCCTTGAAGGCTGTGGTTTAAAGGTCTAATTAGAAAAATATATGTGTAATAATAGTTAGTAAATGTTCGAAAAAGATAATAAATTATTTATGTTAATTTGCGTGAACTCTTGAGTCCCTATCACGAACTATCATCGACATCGAATAGACACATCGAATCCCGTCTATCGAGAATATGTTATAGAAGCGCGTTGTGCCTTCGGGGTTAACGAACCTACTTGTTGGTCAAAACTTGAGTCCATATACATTTTCGAAAATGCTGATCATTGTGTTTTTAAAGGTGCATTTATCAGGTGAATGTTTTTTTTCCCCTTGAATATCGGTTGGCTGTTTAAAACCCAATTTTCTGGTGTTATTTTTCCTGGGTGTTTAGTAATTTATTTCTGTATTGATATATGAATCGTTTATATTTGTATGACTAAAATTTTAATCACACTTAAATAGTGTGCTGATTTTCATCATATAATATTAATTACTTATGATTATTCACCGGAGGTATTTATTTATCTTTTTTTTTCGAAAGTCCGGGTTCGACTTGACTGTTCGATTTAAACTTTCGTGTTAGAACTACTGATTCAAGTTGCATGATAAAGTTGTCACAATTACGGAGTGGAATTTAAATTTCGTATAAATTTACAGAGCTAACGGTTTATACCGTTTTAATTGACATAATTCAGAATTAGCATTTGAATTTTGAAATTTCAGACATATCATGCTTACGAAATTTCAATTCAAATTCGTGCTACATTTTTAATTGATGCTATTATTTTAATATTAGAGTACAATTTTGTTTGTTAGTAATCTTAATACGAAATATATAAATGACAGAAACATTAATTCTGACGAAAAAATACAATAACATCGGATATTGCATATTTTAACGACAATTAATAATAAAATCAGTTAATTATGTTTAAATTTTATGGATTAATCACAAACGAATATTTTAAAAATGATAATATCGATAAATTGATAACACTTTATAAGCGATGGAATTTTACTGATACATAACAGCACTTGTTTCATCTCCGTAACTGGGGCGTCACTATTCTTAAAATACTTTAGACACCAAATTAAGCGATGACAAACGTTTCATCGATAGCTAATTAATTTTATTTTTAGAGTATAGCGTGTGATACATTGTGTTTATGGAAAGAAAGAATCATGCTTCGGCGATGTAGTCCACTAATAAATGTAATCAGATTTTATCATAAATCAATTATGTCTATTGCAACAAATAATTTGAAAATAATAATATCTTTATTCTACCGCCTCTGTGGTCTAGCGGTCCGGGTGTTGGACTTGACTGCTTGAGGTTTCGGGTTCGAATCCCGGGTCGGCCAACAAAAAGAAAATTGGATTTTTCCAATTTTCTAATACTTTTTTTTTTCTTTTTACTTTATCTTTATTCTACACAAAACGTTATCACTAAACACAAACATAAAGATAATACAGTACAATGGGCGAGTTTAATATCTCCAGCAACAGAGATTTCTATTAAGAAGAAGAGATCTTGAGAGATTCGATCAAGTTCATAAATAAAATGAAAAGCAAATATCTTTTTTTTCTATTTTTTGCTGTACACAAAATGTTAATATAATATTAAAAAAACCAACAAACAAAAGGCTAATTAATTCCATACAGAGTTTTTTTTATAACTAACCCGGTAACAGGATTCAACAAAACATTAATATAAGTGCAATAGAACTTGCAAAGTACCGACTTCCATTTCATCACCTAGTTGATGTTTGATAATTCCTATTTTTAAAGAAAGAAACACTTGTACTGTTTTACTTATCACTTAGTACAATTATCAGTACAAGTGTTTCTTTCTTTAAAAATATGAATATTTGGAAGTTTTACCAAGACCCAACGATGGAAAATATCAAATATATTTGATAATTCCTTTTCTAAAATGTAGGGCATAGTTTCGAGATGGTCTACTTAACATTTCATTATAAGTATACTAGCCATCGGATTGATGGCTACTTTTTGAGTTATATTTAACAATGGAAGGATATTGTTATTACAAAATGATGTGAAAATGCATGAAAATGTATACATTATTAAGTATAACTCACAAATCACTAATCAGATCGTGATAACATTACCTCGGAATCATGACCAAAAAATAACCATTGAAATCAATTAATCGTTGGCTGCGTAATCGGGTAATAAACATACAAAACAAAATTGGCAATCGAATTGATTTTTTTTTCGAGTTGGTTAAAAAGTATAGTGTATAAACATAAACTAAATTTACAAATAAAAAAACTAAATAACGAAGAAAAAAATATGTTAAATTTATTTATGAACTTGATAATAATTACTCATTTATAAATAAAAAAAATTGTTTCGTTTGAAACAAAGCTAGTTTATTTTTTTCCATAAACACAATGTAGTTTTTAGTATTAACATATAATATATAAAGATACTATGTTAGTTGTTTTGTGTTAATTATGTGGATGAATGTTTGTAATTTTATTACACTTGACAGATATTTTTGTAATGCTTTTGCAAATCAGTAGCAATAAAATGTGTAATGAATAATAAATATGAAATATTTTCTTTTTGAATCTGTGTAAATTCACTGAAAATATTACCATACCGATTTTTAAATTTAATAACTGTTGTGTTTGAGAAATAATATATTATTATTATCAATTCCTATATGTTATAAGAGAGATATCTTTTTAATTTTTTAAAAAAATTACCTATATGTATACAGCTGCTTCATAATTAAAATCGTGACGTCTGGCAATTAATACTCTCTGCCTACCCCGCAAGGGACTTGGCGTGAAGATTTGTATGTATGTATTACCAAGTCAATTTTAGACCTTGTCCTTTATACCTTAAAAACAACGTCACCCTATTATTGCAACAAGTGAAAAAGTGAAGTGCATTGACTTTTAACGCGAAAACGTTATTAAAACATATATTGCCTTTAGTGTCAAAAATTATTTCGAGGGGCGTAATATTTTTTGTGGTTTGATTTAAAATAAATATAATCTAAAAATTGTGTCATAAAATATTGGATAATGTTTTGTGTGTAGATTACTATGTTAAAATGTTTTTAGCCAATGAAAAACAGCATGTGTAGCATATATGTATTTTCTGCCCTACGGGCGGTAAGTAGTAAGTTGTCATTTCCGGCACAGTCAAGCTGGTTAATAATAAATACGCCATGGGCAGTAAAACGGAAAAGTCTCTGATCATATGGAAATGTTGGTCAATGGAAAACCGTGGCTGATGAACATGTGGCTTGAGGCTATCTTGAAATGCTATATTCTGTTGCATAGCGTTGTAAATATAACTGCACTGCCGAGTTTCTCTAGCCTAGTATTTTCCTTCTCTTTGAGAGTCCTTTATCTACTGCATTAAACTTTGCAAAGCTAACACGCTGCAATATAAACAAATACCGCATAAGCGCCATCTAATTTTGGTATTTTCCTAATCACACTCTAAATCTAATAGGTACTTATTTCTTTTGAATAGATATAACTAAAATTGTATTCAAATTTTGCTTTTCTCTATGGACCACTTTTCTAATTTTCTAACGTGTACACATTTTTGAAAAATATAATTTTATTAAATTAGTACAACCATCTTGTATTTTTCAACTAATATAATTCGTCATAAGTAATTTTGTAATAGACAATTTTGTTCACATTTTTTGGAGCAACACTTATTTAATTACGTTTTTGAGATTTGTATAATTTTTATGTAAAGATCTACTGTATTTAGTATTTGAATTTATAAATTTATACCAAATCACAGCTTCTGTGATTGATTTTACACGCAAATAAAAGTTGACTCAATAAAAAAAATCAGTTTTAGGTCACTTTGTTCTTTGAACAACTGTATACTTTTTTATATTTCTATTTTACACTTAGACCAGTGCTGAAACCTTTAAAAAGTTAAAAAGTGAAAAAAATAATATAGTAGGATGAGGCCCAATACAATATGTTAAGGAAAAATAAATTACGGTTGAGGCAAGGTCGGGAAGTGTGAGGGATGGGGGGTTTAATGGTAAAAATCTGTTTATCTCGATTTCCGGTGAAACTACAAGAGTTTTTTACGTTTTTTGCATTTTAGAGAACGTTTCTCATAGTAACGTATATTTTTTTACATGAACAGAAAGTAGAGATTTATAAAAATAAAAAGCCCACCAATTTTTTTAAAAAAGCAGAAATTTTGACGCGTGATTTTTCGGTTGAAAATTAGGGTGCTTTTTCAATATTAAATTAAAATGAGGTCGAAAAATAAATTTTGTTCTATCCAAAAAATGCTGTGTCTTTGACATAATATAATAAGGTAAGTTGTCGCCATATTTCGTGAAAAATTAATATTTTTTGTTAAAGATTCAATTTTTCAAATAAATGTTGAGTTATTGCAAAAAAGTGTATATACAAAATTTGTATATCTTTTCATTGCCTACAACTTTGACATTTAACTTTTTTCCATAGGACTTGTAGTTTCATCGGAAATGTAGAAAATCCAATTTTTATCCATAAACCCCTCCCTCCCACTTCCCGACTCCGACTCGACAGTAATTTTCCTTTCATTTTCATCATATTTCCGTTTTTTTCAATGGGTTTCATCCTACTATATTTTTTTTTGATTTCATAAACTATCGACAAGGTCTAACTGGCAACCTCGTATGTACCTAATCTACTAGCAACCGTTTGTTATATCAGTTGCGTTAATTTTAAAATAGATATACTTAACTAAATATTCCCTAACACCTATGATATTCTCTACTCCATTTAAGATCACATATTGAATTTTTAACTTCTATCTTAAGAAATACTTCTAAATTTTATGACTAATGATAATATTTGTTATAAAAATCTATCTAAAACTAACACTATTGAAAGTAGCTTCAGGCACATCGAATTACATGCTAAGTAGATAAAACATTATTTTTATGTACTATACAAATATCAACAATAGCAAAAAAATCATAAATAAAAAAGGGTTAACCTGCTTCATTAAGCAGTATGTTTTACTCATTTTATTTGCAAGATTTAAATGTCTTTAACATTTCTCAATTGTACTTAGTTTAGATCTGTACTCAATTGTTGTATAAACTTTTTTGAACTTGACATTATTTGCAAATTCAATCTGTCAATGTTAAAAATTTTTTTTCTTTAGTTTTTGGCACCAGCGTTAGCATTTGCCAATAGTCAAGTTTTTACAAAATTGAATTTAAATTACTCAAAATTGGTCATAAGTCGTCAAAAAAATTTATGTCAAGGACTCAAGCAATGCGGTAACCTCATTACTCAGGCTCATTTAATGAGATTTTGCGGCTACGAGGAAACACACGATACACTAATTTCTTTATGATTGTTTTATTGCTGAACTTTCACTGAACGAAATTGTACAAAATGCCACAACATTGGCTAACTTCACTCAATATAAACATGAAATTCAACATTTAGGAAAAAAAACACCTACGACCATATTTTCTCTAGATTGCGCTAGAACTCTAGGGTACAGAGTCAATGTTAAAACTTATAAATACGCATTTGTTTTAGTTTTTGCCATGGGCGGGAGCCTCTGCCATTACTCAAGTTAAATTAATTTCCATCAAGTTATTACCAGATTTCACGAAATTGGACTTAAAATATTCAAAATAAAGTCAAAATACCAGCCAAGTCAAGGTCGTAAAGCAGTAGCATAAAGTTACCTAAGCTATCATCTAGAAAATACACCTTGCTCAAAATTCTTCTTGAATACTTCATTTGTACACTTTAACAAAACAAAAAAGTCTAAATAAGCACTAAAATTGACAAATTATACTCACCGAAATTCAATCATCATAAAACGGGGTCAATCTTTTCTTTTGGTTCTGCCAAAATTCCAAAATGCAGTTTAAAATTAAACGTTATAAAAAAAATTAGGGGACTTCTTACATACAACGCGTCATTACCTCTACCAGATACTGATAGAGGTAATATATATGTATATTAAATATGTTCTGGTATCTATTTAAGTATTTCTATGTATTAGAATCGTTGACTAACACCCATAACACAAGCTTATAATTTGCTTACTTTGGGGTTAGATTCAATTTGTGTGACTTGTCCAGGGATATTTATTTATTATTTATTTATTTGCATCTTGAATTTTTTTAGTATCAGGAAATACGGTTGATTTTTTGTTATAAAATTTTCAATTTCAGTCTTCATTGGTGTCATGCCTTTCAACCATTTTTAATCTTTCAAATTCAATGAAGTTTAAGCACGCAACTAATATTACTCCAAGACTTTAATCTTTAGTTAATTGGAGAGTAGTTGGCAAGCCCAAGTAGGCGAGTTTATAAGCGAATTTAACTTAGTGCGGTGTTACACAAATTTATAAGTCATATTCCAAACTTAAATCCTTGGGAGTCCAAAGGATTTTCTTGTGGAATTACTTAAACAACAAGTAAATATTTAATAGAGAGTTTTGGCGGTATCTAGAGAAAAGATGCATAGAATTTTGATAAAATTGATTTTTGTATCTTATTAAACAAAATAAGTAAATCTTTTGTTACGTTTTGTATAATTTTATGAAGTTCAATTGCAAAAATGTATATCGGGGTGTCGTGTATTTTCTTGTTGCCGCTAAATCTCATTTGGGTAAGAATGTCTCCGGTTATTTAGGACTCCTAACATGACTAAGTATGACGATTTGAAAATAAAATAAAGACATGAAATATGAAAATATGAAACAGAAATATAATGACTGAAGAGGCAGCATGATGAAAGATCTTAGAATGTCCTATGGGTTGACAGAAATATTATAAAACTTCTAATGATTAATTACCAATGTCCTTTGTTAATGCTTGTTGGTTTTGAATTTGATATCTTTTAAAATTTCGTACCTACTAAGCAAATTGTTTAAATTTAGAACATTTAAATGTTCATAGACAGAATCAATATAAAAAAAGTTCCTTACTTTAAATTCAGAAATAATTTTTAATAAAATGCGTTGTTATATCGGAAAACTAAAAACATTGTTTAAGGCATACATTACATCGAATGCATAATATCTAACCTTTACAATGAAACAAATATAATATTACACACAGGCTTACTATATATTACATAAACATTTAATTACATATTATAACCGATATTATAAATTTCAGCAAATATTCTAAATATTCATTTATTTAGAAGACATCTACAATAACTTAGATATTAGATACAATCGGAATGGGTAATGAAGCATAAATCATACCTATTATTATTAATTATTTCTTAACTTAATTATTATGTGTTTGTTTAAGAATAAATGATTATAAATTATAATTAAATATTATATAAATAAGAATATATTAACAAATAAAAAATATATTATATTAAATGACATATTGACGTAATTATTTTGATACTTATATTTTATTGATTAAAAGACGAGTCCATTATATACATGCGTTTTGTTTATAAAGTGTGTTAGTAATTAATGAAATAGATTATTTTATTAATTTATGTTGTGGTGTGTGACATGTCGATTTTTATGAAAATGGTTTAAATTGTTTAACCTTTCTGTGTATTATGTAAATGACTTAGTTATATGTGTGGTAAATGTATAACTTTTTAGTTGATTTTTGACTAACTGTCAATGCTTAGTCCCAGATAACGTAAGATTCCTATTCATAAAACATTTTCCTATTAACCTAATAGAATTTATCTTGTCTAGATGGAAAGATTAATAGATAATTGATTTAAGGCCCCGATAACTGCTAAATTTCGGCCATTATGATCCAGTCGCCGTCATATTTTCACACTCTGTTAGTGATTGTAGACGATGAACAATCCGCAAAAAATAGAAACTAAATCTAGAAAATGACTGATTCTTTATTTAAGTAAATATATTGTCAGTTTATTTAAATAAATAACATTGTTTGTTTATTTATTTAAATAAATAACATTGTTTGTTTATTTATTTAAATTAATAACATAATTGCAGTTTATTAAAACATATTTTTGAAGATGTTCGCAAAACGTATTGTAGCATAATATTGTATTTTATGTTCCATAGTCTATGAAATCTTACATTTCTATAACAGATAATAGAGATTTGTGTCCTGGCAAGAAAGTACATGAACGTTTTGACAGTTATCAGCGCCTTAAAAATTCTCGGCTTGCTTTTTACTACTGCTAAGTAAAGATTGATGTTGAGTATAATACAATAGTTATTTATTAATAATTATAAAGACAGCACGCCAACCGATCGTTGTAGTTATTTTGATAATTATTATTGTTATATAAATTAAAGTGTTTGTTAAGTACATTACTAACGGAGTTTTATTTAAAAAAAATCAAAGCTTTTTTTAAAAAAAAATATTTTGAGTTGCCTAACCCTTGGAAACGAACCCTGGTGCTCATAAATGCAGCTCCAAAGTAGGACCACTAGACCAGAGAGGCGATAATTTAATTAACCTTTTTATCCGGCCATAGAAATAGCGACGCAGCTATAATATCTATAGTGTCTTCAGGCCACGGTTGGCTTTTATCAACAGGAAAGCTAAAGCTAACCTCACACAAAATAGAGTGTCATTGTGTTTATCCGTTTACTAGTTAGTTTATACAGGAGTCACAATAGAGAAGAGCAGGGTAAAAAATTCCGCTATTAGAAGATCACGACAATATCCAATTCTTTTTAATACATACCGTTAGTATTATAAACGTGAAATATATACTTTTACCATTCGTATACACGTACATACATATGTCAGTTTTATATTAAAAATGTTGAATTATGAAAATAAATATTTATATTATATAAATATAAATATCCCTGGACAAGTAACACACATTGAATCTAACCCCAAAGTAAGCAAGTTATATGCTTGTGTTATGGGTGTTAATCAACGATACAAATACATAGCAATACTTATAAAGATACCAGAATAAATTTAATAAGCACCAGATCCGGAAATGCAGACTTCTAAATGTTCATCACACAAATGCCTGTCCCAGTTGGGAATCGAATCCAAGCCTCGCTGTGGGTCAGTGTGGTTGGGCGTGTACCCTAGCCACTCGACCACCGAGGTGGTCTTTGTTTCACATACATGTTCTTGTGTGTTGTTCTTACGTAGAACCAGAATGCGACTATTCGGTAAGAAGTTTGGGGTACCGCCTCAAAATTATGATCTATCTTTTACAAAAAGAACGATCAAAATCAATAGGATATTGGCCGAGTAATCGCGTAACAAACATACAAAAAAACAATCAAATTGAAAAGCAACTCTTTTTTGGATTCGGTAAATGTTATTATTGTTAAGGGACAATTTTGTGGCATTTTAAAAATGTCGCAGAAACATCAACGTGACCACACGTATTAAAGCCACACTCGCTATTGGTGGCGTGAATGTCTACCATCAGGAAATTCGACTGCTTGTTTGCCATCGAATATCATAAAAAAAAATAACAGAACTATTGGTAACTAAGAGAAACACATATTTTAATTTGCTCAGGACTCTCATCGGTTAACATGTTTGTGTGAGTATTTTCTATACTGCTTATATTTGTACTGTGACTAGTGATTCTCGTATTCGTCATCCTCGTAAACTGAAATATGACTTGTTTAGAGAACTTCAAATAAGGGCCGGAGAGTCACGTAGTAAATCCTTCACCCTTTTACTGAATTTGACAAGATTATACCTTTCTATTGTCCGATGTTACAGTCACTGGACGAACAGACAATAAAAGTTATATTGTAACATTTTGCTTACATATTGTTGTTACAGTAGACATTTGAAAAAAAGTATCTTCACGCCTATATCTCCGAAATGGTAGGCAGAGGCACAACCAGGGTACCCACGACTAGCCGAAGACATTAAGTCCCACAATGTGGTAGGTGGCAAGTCTATCGCCAACCGGGCACATATCGAATCCAAAAGTTAATCAAAGTTTGATTAAAATTCAATTGCTTTTTTTATATTTCTGAAAATAAAAGAATTTATTTTTTATCAGTAGGTGTTACTAAAATAAAAAATATATATATGAAACAGAAAGGTTGTCTTTATTTATCATTGTCGAAAAAATTGAATAAGGGAAATATAGCGAAGTAAGTATCTTCACGTTCAGATCCCTGAAGACATAAGTAGAGGTACAAATAGGGTACCCACGGTTAGCTGAAGGTAGATCGCCAATCTATCCTAGTTTTAGCTTTCGCTAAACGCCAATACCTTAGCACAGACGTTTTACTTTTATAACACGAAAAACAGAAAACTAGAAATATATGAAATTAAAGTATGTAAACAAAAATTAAAAATCTGGCTCAAGAAGCTCTAGTATGAAGAATCAGAAAACTTATTCTGCGTGTTTGTAAAACCTAAATTAGCATTTTTTCTCACCCCTCACCCACAAACTCAAACACACACACACACACACACACACACACACACACACACACACACACACACACACATACACATACATATTTTTTATACGTATTATTTATTCATTTTTCATAAATATTTCATTTAATAATATTATGATTCTTTACATTAATTAAATTAAAATTAATATATAATAAAATAGTCATAAATAATGTTATTAAGATAAAGGAAGAGTGAGATCTTCTAACACGAGTAGTGATTTACCTAAAAGAAGATATCCACATCATGCTAATTATTATATTGTTACTGTAATAAATATATTTTAATTTCTTAAGAATAGTTTTTTGGTTATTTATGTTTCCATAATGTCAGTGATAACCATTGTAGTGTTCCAATTTACCAATCAAAGTTGACGATTATATTCATCATATTATTAACGATGAGCACACGGGTCTTCCTATGGTGAACAACATTCGTGAAGGTCTATCGGCTACCCCACCCTCGGGATAGGAATATGATATAATCGTCATGGTGGCAGGTATAGGTATGGTGATTGATCCCTACAGTGGAAAATCATGAGGTTACGCATGAGGCTTAAAATCTCAGCATCAGGTTGCCAATGAACACCATTGTCATTTTTATGCAAAATTAGTCTGCATAAATGAAATGTTTTTGTATTTCATTACTAAGTAGAAAACAATTTTTCTCACAATTTCCAACAAGCAACTACGATGAAATAAATAATATCCCTAGAGAAAACATACATGTTGAAACCCCAAAGTAACCATCTTAGTGTTAGTCAATTATATATACTAATTGGAACAAAGAAACATTTAAATAAATTATGGAATTAATAGAATGAACACGCCTAGGCCCAAAAAAACATAAATCTAGATGTTCACCCACAAAATGCCTGACTCTATCAGGAATCGAACACAATCTTCGATGACCAAACAGTGGAATTAGACGGGTATGCCAACCCCACAACCAACGAGGCGATCAAATTTATTATTATAGTACTAGCGGCCGGCCCTGGCTTCGCACGGTTATGAAATATAAATATAAGCCATCCTCTTAAATTACTTTATCTAAAAAAAACGCATCAAAATCCATTGCGTTAAAGATTTAAACATACAAAGGGACAGAGGAAGCGACTTTGTTTTATACTATGTGGTGATAGTACAAAGGATGCATTGATTAATTAATATGAATACTTAACAAAAATGATATATTTCGCAAGTTGAGGTAAAACTTTTTTAAGTTTGACGTTTGAAGGTTGGTCGCATTCAGTTGGTCACAGGTATTATAACACTTTTACACTTAATATACTATGTACAACACTCTATTAATTTGTAATTTGAGTAACAAAACATAAAAGTAACACCAACAATTCAAATATGCTTAATTTAAGACTAAAATTAAATAAAAACTTTAAACTATAGGGAGCAACTTTTTGTAAATTGTCAGTTGGTGTTGCCACGGACCAAAAAAATTTGGAATTTAAAAATTTGAAACATGGAATTAGGCGGGTATGCCAACCGCTCAACCAACGAGGCGATCAGCTTTATAATCTCGCTCTTCTAATAACTGTCCCTAATCTGAACTAAAATTGTCCAGCAAATTAGATAAAATGCAGACATCGATCTTTATCAGACGAATCCCTGCCCATTCTAGAATCGAACCAACGTCATAAACGGCGGCTCTAAACGTGATATTAACCTCGACTAACGAAAACAACAAATGTTATTAAGAGAGAATAATAAAAAAACGACGGGTTGCAGTCCGGGACTGCCGGCAGAAATGAAAACTTGAATATTAACGTTGTGCATTTTTTATATTTTGGAATGGTTAGGGAATAATTTTGCAAGAATTGTTTTAATTGTCAGTATGAAAGTACTATCATTTATGTGGTAGAATACAATATTCATTTATTGCGCTATCTTACACAAATATGACAACACGAACATTCACGCAAGCGCCCTGCGCCGTCTTATTCGCGCAAACGCCCTGCGCTGTCTTACGAATTTTCGATCAGGTCACGTGTCCTGACGCGATTTCAGAAGTTTTTACCCATTCCAAAAAAGTGCGCAATGCCGCTAAGGAAGTTTTCACTTCAAAAATAATACATAAATGTACCGAGACAAAATATTTGTCATTGTGGCAGTAGGAATAGGCGGTGGATACGAGCCAGGAAGAGATGCAGCATGCCACTCTACGACCTGGTCTTGTTAACACTCTTAACCCCTGCTCGCCTCGTATGACTTTCTGAAAGGTATTGACTATTAATGTTAATAAAATTAATAGAAGAAGGCGTTACTTTGCGGAAATCCATACTTAAATCTAAATAAAATTATTTAATTTGCAATTTTCCGCCAAAAAATGTATACATATACATTAATGTTAATAATATCTGACATGGATCCAGATATTAAACAGATAAAATATTTTAAAATTAATTTGTGAAGGCATCCAACCCCTCAAAACTCATATAGATTATCCGTCGGCACACTTAATCTCCCCCTCGATCGTTTTTTAACTGAAAAACGGTTTATGTGTTCATGAAACTGAAACTCATCATTGGATAATGACAAAAGAAAAGAGAATATCGGCTTCACAAGATAATCTATACCAATAAAAAAGAGATTTGAAATATTCTTTAATTATAAGAAGACGACATTAATATTATTTCTAGGAAAATAAAATTAACTAAACTAAACTTACCTCTCCTTGTAGTCATAACTAACAGGATCTATCAATTACCAGCTTGAAATAGATATGCGGTTAGTTTACAGGTCTTTGCTGTGTAAAGGCCTGTTTAAAGCTTTTGAAGCCCCTGATTAAATGAACGAGGATAAAAATGAAACGCTAACACGGATTCGATTGTCTTTTATTTTGAAATATTCGTTAAAGTTTCTAGCGAAGGTTTAAAAAATGAGAAAATGGAAAAACTTTAAAGGAAAATAGAAAATAGCATTTATTAATAATTTACTTATAAGCTCTTATTAGTAGTCAAGTCAGGCGGAACGAAGTTCGGCGGTACCGCAAATAATTATAATAGATAAATATTCAATAATCTAGATAACAAAATTTGGACAGATTACTTCAAAGCTTTTGAACTAAAAAAGTTTGATTCCTCGCTTTTTCTTTCATACTAACGTAAAATTCAATTATTTACTTATCATAATTTAATCAATAAGTAAAACATAAAATGATCAGAGCCCTTACCATGAGTTTACGGGGTGTCAGATTTACTATACTAGCCAACATCTGTGAAAATTATGAAAAGTATGAAAACGTATGAAAACTATGAAAAAAAACTATGAAAAAAAAAACTATGAAAAAAAAACTATGAAAAAAAACTATGAAAAAAAACTATGAAAAAAAAGTATGAAAACTCAAAAGGTACCTGAATTAATAATGGAGAATCCGAACCTACATCGACCTACACCGAACTGATAATATTACAAAACGTATTTTATAATATATTTAGTATCTTATACATCGTAGTTAAAAAGCTTGTCCGAAAATCCTTTTTAAGGATTTAAAAACATCCGATTTTTGTAGTCAACCCTTGTATTTGCAATAAAACGTCGCACATCTTGTTTTTTTTCTATTATCTCATCTCGTTACATTAACTGGCATTGATATATCTGCTTAAACCTGGTAACCCAGATAAATAAAAGGGAATAAAAAGATATTACCTAAGTATTTGCACCATTTAATGAAAAAACATTATTAATAATAACAAAAATGTATACGGTCTAAGATTTTTTAGGCAACCCATTTATAATATGTTTTCTAATACATTTATTATAAAACCGGGTTTATCCTAGAATCAGCTCGGTGTACGTCGACCTAGGTATATACCTATCTTAGTCCATAACGTAAACTGTGGAGTGAGAATGCTTTAGGGCTAGATCAATTCGTGCAAAATTAGCACGAGATATTTATTTATTTCGTAAACAATACCGCTTGGAACAGCTAGCAGATCTACAAGGCTTTGATCTCTACAAAGAAAATATTGTTAAATCAGCTCGTTTGTACGGTAAATCGGTTGGAAAAATTATTGGTTTGAGCAACTATTCGCACACATTTTATGAGAATGTCATGTGTAAAGACTAATTTTGCATGCACCTTCTCCAGCGAAAACCACAGTTCTAAGTTAAAATTCTATTTATTACTTTTTTTGGTTCAGTGCAATGGGGTTTTTGTTGTTTTTGAAGTGAAAACTTCTCTAACAGTGTTGCGCACTTTTTTTTGGAATAGCTAAAAACTTCTAACCTCGTGTCAGGATACGCGACCTGATCGAAAATTCGTAAGAAGGATGAAGAGTAAACAGCCGGTGCGGCGTAGGAGAGGAAATATCCTCTCTCTTTCTACAGCGCGGTGAAAATGTATGACTGCTCCTGCAGTTTCGTTTAGACGGCGCAGGGCGCTTGCGCGAATGTTAGTGTTGTTATGTTTGTGTACAATAGCGCAATAAATGAATATTATATTGTATCACATAAATGATAGTACTTTCATACTGATAATTAAAGCAATTCCCTAATTATTCCAAAATATCAAAAATGCACAACGTTAATATTCAAGTTTTCTTTCCTTCTGCCGGCACTCTTGGACTGCAAGCCGTTTTTTTATTGTATGACAGCATTGACATACAATCTTCGTATTTAACGCAGTATACTGGAAAATGTTTTTTTTTTCTTAAATAAATAATAAATTTCCCTGGACAAGTTACAAAAATCATTTTAACCCTAAAATAAGAAAATTAAATATGTTAGTGTTATGGGAGTTAGCCAACGGAACTAATACATAGAAATACTTAAATAAAATTTAATCGGTGACATCACAAGCGTTGAGATAAATGAAAAAGTTTGACATAATTTTCGGATGTTTGAGTGTTTTGATATAGAACTTTTTTTAAATTTTGTCTAAAAAATTTGATTGCAAATATTCTACATTTTTTTTAAACTTTTTCTACTTTCTTCAAAGTTGTTTGGTAAAGATAAGACCACATTTATGTGCCTCAAGTAAGATGTTATTTTTTTTATATTGTGTGACGATGTGTGACGGTGTCTGGCAGGTAATGTAGTTATTGTTAAATTGAATCATATTTAGTTTATTCGTGATTTAACATAGGCTATTTTTATTTCGATCATCGGAAGAAGCTACGGTTAATAGATTTTTAATTGTAAATTAGACATGCAATACTATGCTTATTGCCAATCTAATTAACAAATATATCATGATGTTCACAATTAAATTAAAATTTAATTATAATTAGGATAAGCTTATGTAATAAAATTATATATAATCAAAACAGACTCATCTCATCTACGTACACAACAATTTGTTACTTTCTTTGAATTCCCGAGAGAGAACATCACAAGAGTCAAATTTGGTGGCAATAGGACAAACTTAGGCCTTACAAGTAAATTCGATCCTCAAATCGAATAATATTTATCTAAAAAATTAGGACTCGCTTATATACCTCCTTCTTTTTAACCGAGTTCAAAAAGGATGTTCTCAATTCGGACAGTACATTTTTTTATGTATGTACATCGATTTCTCCGTGGTTTCTGGAGCGATTTACGTATTTTTTTTTGTTTGATGCGGAATAGTTTCGAATTGGTCCCATAAAAATTTGATGCAGGTAGGCCCATTAGTTTGTATTTTATGAGCATTTTTTACCTATTTTCACCTATGCCGATAATTATTTTTATTTAATTTAAACATATCAGCTATAAACTAAAAAGTTTTAAATAAAAACAACTGTGTTACTTAAAACCGACTTCAAAACTAAATAAAAAATAAGTGGTCTAGCGGTCCGGGTGGACTTGACTGCATGAGGTCCCGGGTTCGAATCCCGGGTCGGCAACACAAAGAAAATTGGATTTTTCCAATTTTCTAATAAAAAAAATGTTGGTCGGGATTGGAAGTGTGCCCGGTTGGCGATAGGCTTGCCACCTATCACATTGTGGGACTTAGTGTTTTCGGCTAGTCGTGGGTACCTTGGTTGTACCTCTGCCTACCTATTCGGGGATATGGTCGTGAAGATACTTTTTTTTAAAATAAGTCGGTTTTAAGTATCGTAGTTATTTTTATCCGATGTTGATTACATTACAACGTCGTCGAGGTAGGTTGATACTACATACATTATTACGCATAACACAAATACCACATTTAATAAAATAAAATAAAAATATAGCAGCAAATAAAATAAATAAAATTTCCCTGAGACGAGAACTGTTTATAGACAAAACTGCTACTTAGTGTGTCAAGATGTTGAACTCTACTTGTTTAATGACTCCATAACAAAGCTTAAAAAACCTCTATCAGACAGGTTTTTTGAATAATTATTGTCTTCGTCACTAGTTGTAAAATAAGTAGTCATTCGTTCTTGGTATGCAACATGTGTCTACTCTGTTATATTTATGGACTGATGTCTATCTGTAAATTGCGTAAACATAAACATTTAACATAGTTATAAGTGAAAACTTTTAATTGGCCCTATATAATTTTTTTTGTGTTATTAATTTTGCAAGCTGTAAGTTTTCCTGTGATGGTAAAATAAATAAATTAAATTAAATAAATAAATCTTAATAAAATGCTTATAGAATAGAATCTCGGAATAACCGAAACCTGTTTATTATTGCTCGAGTTAATTGTGAAACTAACATACAAAAAATGCAGTTTAATTGATAGCCTACTTTTGACAATCGGTTAAAACAAGCTTAAAGCTTTATATAATAGTCGACATCAAAATGGAGTCGTAATACAACTTTTAAATTATCTTCATTAAAACTTTTTAAAATTCAAAGTTAAAAGAGTTAATTAACTTAATAACACGCTTTAATCTCAAGGATTCCATCAAGTTATGTAACAAAAAGTTTTGTGTATGTCCATAAAACTTTTGCATTATGATATTATCGCCAGGAGAGAAGAGAGGAGACAGAATTCTTTATCTAAGTATAACGTCTTACTCTCAGTAACGCATAGATCACCAGCTGAACCTCTTCTTACTTTTGTGACTTTCAAAAAGTCAGATTTGCTAAAAACTTAGAAATCGAGATTCAGAGAGATTTAGAAGATAAAAAAAATTACAATTTTTTTATGACATTGGAAGGCAAACAAGCAAGCAGTTTTCCTGATGGCAAGAAATTGAAGCCAAAAGACACCAAAAGTGGTATTGGTGCGTTGCCAACCTGAGGGCGGGATGTTAGGCCTTTAGCAAAAGTAAGTTTACCAGCTACCTTGTTCTCCGAACTGGAACACGTCAACGGCAAGCACTGACGTTAATGTGGCAGAAACAGGTAAGGCAGTGGTGCCAATTCAAACGAGTCGCTGCGAAACATTACCACGTAGTAGGATGTCACGGTGCTAGTAAAGGTAACCCCATGCTCACCTTTTACGAGCTGCCTGGCAGGAAGGTAGATGGTATATTCCGCAAAAAAGCCGGCACTAACACTGGGAGAGGCACGGAGTTTTCCTTATTAACCGACTTTGAAAAAGAGGTGGTTATAAATTCAACTGTATACATCTTGTAGTTTGTTACGCGATTTCTCAGCAAATAACGAAGAGGTTTCAATGTTTTTTTTTTGAAAGTCTAAGGAATACAATGAATTGGAATCGAAATAATTAAAAACTAAATTAACATGGACCAGTGGTACTTGTGCGTGTCGACATTTTTATAAACTACCACCGCCCGGACCGGAATCGCGACCACAAATTGAAAAGATCCGGCAAAAGAAAGTCAGCGGGTTTGTCTTTTTTACACTTTCTAATACACTTTCATTTCCATTTTTTAATGATATTGGAAGGCAAACAAGCAGACGGATTTCCTGATGAAAAGAAATTCATGCCGTCTAGAGCCACCAACAGTGGTAATGGTGCGTTGCCAACCTGAGGCCGCTATGTTATCCCTCGAGCAAAAGTAAGTTACCTTCTACCTTACCCTGCACACCGGAACACGTCATGACGTTATTGCGGCAGAATAGGTAAGGCGGTGGTACCAGTTCGGGCGAATCGCTACGAAACTCTACCACCTAGTCTGATGTCACGGTGTTAGTGGCGGTAAGCCTGTGCTAGCCTTTTACAAGCTGCCTGGCAGGAAGGCAGATGGCCTATTCTACAAATGAGCCCGGACCAACGCTAGAAGAAGACTGTGAACCAATGTAGAACTTTCAATATCGTATTCACTTCGTCATACCTAATTGTCTTTTTACTTTAAATATAAGTGAAGTGTCATCCACGAACAATAAAATATCGTGGTTATTCTCTATGTAAAAAGGTAAGTGAAAGTAAGTAAATATCTGTACGCTTATATCCCCAAAGAGTTAGGCAGAGGCACAAGCAGGGCACCCACGACTAGCCGAAGACACTAAGTCTTACAAGGTGGCAAGCCTATCGCCAACCGGGCACTTATGCAATCCCGAGCAACAATTTTTATATTAGAAAATTGGAACATCCAAATTTTCTTTTTCTTGCCCAACCCGGGATTCGAACCCGGGACCTCATGCAGTCAAGTCCAACACCTGAACCGCTAGACCACAGAGGCGATACGGTAATAAGGTGATTTTACAAAAGTTTTACCGAAAAGTGGTTTTGTGGTTAATGAGGTAGCAACATGGATTTTTTTTATTACTAATGTGTGTGTTTATGACTAATGTGTGTGTTTATGACCCACACCTCACTAAGAAGTGAAGAAAGGATCAAAGGTGGAATCATACTAATCCAAAAGAGGCCTATTCTCTATTTATTTGAAGAGTCATACGTTGTAATGCTCCGGAAATACATTCTTAGACAGAGAACTCCTGTATTCCTTAGTCATTCGAATAATAAAAGAGGAAGTAAAACATTCCGTTCGCGTGCAAGGAATATAAACCAAATACGAGTGATACGTTGCTGTACGCATCGTTACTCAGCTTAGAAATGGAGCCGTAGAATCAAATAGTGTAGTTCCTCAATCATAAGTAGTTTACATGCATAATTAATTAAATTAACTAGTGGTCGCCCGTTGGTCGAAATTCGACCATAATAAATTTTAATATCTTGTTTATAAGAACGCCATCTTCATTTCTCAAGATTAACTACATTGTTTCCAAACTGTATAGTGCGCCATCTGTGATCTTTTATCGTTATCATCAATATATTTGTTTGTGTGTGTCAAATGCATGGTAGTGTGGGTAATGTTTTATTTATTGATTTAATGTACTTCATA
>NJDC01005896.1:62127-80659 GCA_002245475.1 Calephelis virginiensis | reverse complement strand
TTTTTTTGTTCAAAGACGGGGTTGAAAGGGGGTAGAGTAGTCGTTGGGCATAGATTCGCCACACACGAAATTATTTTCGAAAAATACCCTATTTACTACCTAAAGTCTACCTTCCGCCTAAATCAGGAATTTCTCGTATAGAATTTATGTGCTATTGCTCCAGGTAAAACTTCGATTAAATTTTTCGCAGCAGCAGCCGTAAATTCCGTAGCAGTATTCCGAGTATATGTTGTGGGTCTTGTCTTTTTACATGTGGACTATGATCTGAAACTGGCGTGTTTGTATAATAAAAGAGATTAATGTAGAGGAAGCTAGGCAGGTCTGTAAGGGTCGTGATATTTGACACTCGACATGCTCTCTGCCGACCTTTTAAAGATCTTGGCGCGAAGATATGAGTGAGTATGTATGTCTACTCACTATGGGTATTTATTTCACTTTTAAACATATGTGAAATGTAATAGTTAAACCAGTAACGAATGCGAGTATGGCTGTGCTGGTCTTATGATGGAGTTTAAAGATGTTAGACGTAAACCTGGAGTGGCTTTTGGTTAAGCCATCGAGTTTAACTCGTTAGATTCGTGTTAATAAGATCTGTTTAATTTTTTTGATAACGCGGCTTTGATTACAAGAATCTGATGAATAAAGTAGGAGGCTGCTAATGGATCATATTTTTTACGGCTTGGGAATATGACTTAGGAACCTTCAAGGAAAAAGAGTACTCATTCCTTAAAGTTCGGCAACGCATCTGCGATACTCTTGGTGTGACGGATGTCCGTCGGTGACGGTAATCTTTTCCATCAGGTAACCACCTTGCTCGTTTGCCTCTTCTTATATAAAAAAATTTGTAAATTATACGTGTAACTCATAATTACTGTCCTGTAATAAATAAAATAGTGACGCACTACTACTATAAGCGACCATTGTTATATAGCAGCCTGATGGTTTGCTATCTTACAAAAAAATGACACCATAACAATATCCTACCAGTATCCTAGGACTAGTTAAAAGTATGTATCAAAATACAATCTTACAGATTGTAGTTCACGATTTAGTCGATAAAAAGTACTCATTTTATTGTTTTTATTCCTTACCATCAGGAAATCCGTCTGCTTGTTTGCCTTCCAATATCATAAAAAAAAAAAACATTTTTACGCCTACGGTGCGATACTTGGTACCTTTTTGCGGTACCTGGATGCCTTGTAAATAAAATTTGGCCAGTGTTTTGCGATCTTACTTCGTTTAAATTAATGGCATCGAAATAATTTACAAGGCTTATTGTATTCCGCGCGGGACTTATCTAATGACATTACCATCAGCTTAATATTCGTTCTAGGGCGGGTACACGACGCTTTGAATAACATTATCATAGCTTTAAATAACTGAAGTTTCGAGTTGAATTGACATCAGCACATCTACCAAAATGGAATATATTTCGAAACAAATTTGTTAAGTTTTGATACTTCGAAGACAACAGAGTCTTGTATTACTAGATACCGCTAGTATGCATACCCCTGCTTCACACGGGTATAACATATACGTATAAATATTTTATTGAATCAGGCGTTACTTTGCGGAAATCCATTAGAAAAGATGTAAAATAAGCCTTTATTTTGCTAATTCCGCGTAAGCAGAGTAACCGTTGTGGCAAATAATCCTCCAAACGACACAGAATGTGACAAGCCTAACTGACGTTCCCACCGAGGTTTATATTGTTTATATTGTTTCCCGAGCTCTTCCTATAGTCGTGTTCTGGTCGCGGAGGTGGGTGGTGGGAACGTCAGTTAGGCTTGTCACATTCTGTGTCGTTTGGAGGATTATTTGCCACAACGGTTACTCTGCTTACGCGGAATTAGCAAAATAAAGGCTTATTTTACATCTTTTATACGTATAAACCTACCTCTTTAATCACTTTATCTATAAAAAAATGCCGCATCAAAATCCGTTGCGTAGTTTTAAAGATTTAAGGACATAGGGACAGAGAAAGCGACTTTGTTTTATACTATGTAGTGATTTATAGAGTATATCGATGGTTTTATTTTATTAGGATTGTCGATATTTACTCCAGTGATCATTTGCGTGGCTTGACGAATTTTTAATTGCAAATTTGTACAAACTCGCAACATGGACTAAAAAGTATTAACAAATTGTATAGACTAAAATGGTAAGGCGCCAAATCATTTTATAATCAATAAAATTTTCGACACCAAAACAACGGATAGAGGATCCGTACATTGCAAGCACTAAATAGTACACTGAGTACGCAATAGTTGTAGCAAACGTACTACAAGTTCTTAATATGTTACTTCAGCCATACTTAAAGCCTAGCACACGTTAACACCGTATACGAAAAAAGTAAACTGTTTTATAACATCTGACGGAATAAAAATAACTACGTTAATAAAAACCGACTTCAAAACTAAACAGTAATTAATAATAAAGATTGAATATTAAGTATATACAGTATCTTCACGCCCATATCCCGAAGAGGTAGGCAGAGGTACAACCAAGGTACCCACGACTAGCCGAAGACACTAAGTCCCACAATGTGATAGGTGGCAAGCCTATCGCCAACCGGGCACATTTTCAATCCCGACAAACATTTTTTTTATTAGAAAATTGGAAAAATCCAATTTTCTTTTTGTTGACCGACCCGGGATTCGAACCCGGGACCTCATGCAGTTAAGTCCAACACCCGGACCGCTAGACCACAGAGGCGATACTACCTATTATTTATATGTGCCATTTACTAATAGGTATGAAGTCGGTGCCAAGCCTTAAATTAAATTGGCTTGGCACCGACTTTAAACTTATTAGTAAATGGCACATATAGTTTTTAACATTACATAGTCACGTTACAAGACGTGTCTCCTGTAGTAGTAATGTGAATAAAAATAGTTTCTATTTCTTATAGATGAGTTTTGTGGGGGGTTACAAAATTGCATTGATTTTATGATAATTTATGTCATAAGTTAAAGAATAGATAGGAGGTTCCCTGATGAGAGATTAGATGAGTAAGATATAATCGTTGACTATAGATACCTACATCTTAGCCTCATTGGGTCAGGAACACGTGCGCGATTCTACAGGCTACTACACCCTTTGTCATAAAACCCAGCAGCAACGCACAGTAATACTTAATAATAATAATAATAATAATATCTTTATTGTACACAAAACGTTATCACAAACATGAACATAAAGATAATACAGTACAATGGGCGAGCTTATCTCCAGCTACAGAGATTTCTACCAGCTGACCCGTAAAAAGGAAAAAACAGAAACAAACATAAACGTAGACAAGTGTAGATATTAGTTTATTTCCTCGGGTGTTAACATAATGGCAACAGTTACTTAGAATTCTATGTTTAAAAATAGGTTAAATTTTTTTATTGGCTTTTAGTGTAGGAGACAAAATGTTGTGAAAGATGGTCAATTAACAAGAAAATGTTTTTAAGATGCCGATGATTGACGTATGAATAGCATGAAGATTTTTTTTTGTTACTTTTTAAAAATCGCCTCTGTGGTCTAGCCGTCCGGGTGTTGGACTTGACTGCATGAGGTCCTGGTTTCGAATATCGGGTCGGCCAACAAAAAGAAAATTGGATTTTTCCAATTTTCTAATAAAAAATGTTGGTCGGGATTGGAAATGTGCCCGGTTGGCGGTAGGCTTGCCACCTATCACATTGTGGGACTTAGTGTCTTCGGCTAGTCGTGGGTGCCTTGGTTACACCTCGGCCTACCTCTTCGGGGATATGGGCGTGAAGATACTTTTTTTTTACTTTTTAAAAAAATAAGACAGATTGTTGTGATTGCTAGGTGACGTTGATGGACACTTGTAAAATGAATTTGAGTCGATACACTTAATGATGTATATATATTAAGATACCCAGGGGTATCGAGGTTTAAATTCTACATCCATATTGCTTGGATGCTATCCGAAGGTGATGTCAAGCCTCTGAAAACGTTTGTATTTAAAGCGTAATAAATATTGGGGAAGCAAGTCTGGTCTATAAGAATCGTGAAACTCAGTACTTAATACTCGGTGCCTACTTCGATTTCTCTTACTCCGAAGAATTTAGCATAAATATATGTATGTAAAATACTACTTGTGTTACCAGCTACGTTACATAAGATCTTAAAGAATTTCAAATACAGACACAGAAATAATCACCTGCTATATTGAATCCACTAGACATAGCAGAGGCGCTTATCTTATTCCGCTAACGCTCACGCTTCAGCTTTTCCTATATTTGCACCACACATCGTATGACTGTTTGCTATCACTTTACATGTTGCAGTAAAGTACAATTTGTTGTAAGTTCATGACTTGACTGTTGATTTATCTTGGAGTACATACGTGAGGGAGAAAACGTGTATTTTGCTTAGAGTATTCATTACTCTAGAACATATTTTTTCACAAGTTTTATTTATTTCATTAACTGCTTGGGTTGGTTGTTAGATTATAATAATTTTTTGTGATAAAATGGAGCTGATATTTTGATGGAGGAGGAAGGTGGAACTACCTTTCGTTATTTGATACGTCTTGAGTGGTTCTTATTCTGCTTGGAATAGCTCTTAAAAATAAAAGTTAATCACAAAACATATTTTTGTTAACTACTTATTATAAGATAAGAAAGCGAACAGGTACACGTCTATTCCGTAGCAAGGGACAATCATGGCCTATCAACATCGTAATTTCTCTGCCATAGTTTGGAATTATGGACATAATGAGTAAATGTTAAGAAGACAAATTTTTTTTTATGATAATGGAAGGCAAACAAGTAGGCGGATTTCTTGATGGTAAGAAATTCACGCCGCCTAGAGACACCAAAGGTGTTAATGCATTACCAACCTAAGGCCAAGATGTTAGGCCTCTAGCAAAAGCAAGTTTACCGGCTACCTTACCCTCCAAACCGGAACACGTCGACGGCAAGCATTGGACGTTATTGCGGCAGGAATAGGAATACCAATCCGGGTGAGTCGCTGCGAAATTCTACCACCTAGTAGGATATTAGTGACGGTAAGTCTATGCTAGCCTTTTACGAGCTGCCTGGCAGGAAGTCATATGGTCTATTCCGCAAAGGAGCCCGGACTTACTGATACCTGCCTATATAGCAATCTTAATGGACCAAGATTTCAAAAATAAACAGCGGGAATTGGTCGTACTGCTAGACTAAAACTACCACTTTGTTACGCTCTATAATGTTGTATCCTCTTAGTTAGTTTCTCGCATAGTGATACCAGCAGTTATTTGAAGCAGAAAATGTTTGGAAAGCTCTTGTTACAAGGACTCGTAAGTTTTATCATAATACTTAGAATATCTCAACTTCAACTTAAGCTGCGTCATTTTTTCAACTGACGAAAAATGGAGGTGGTTCTCAATATGACATGAAAGCCTATTTTAATATTATATATTACGCGTAACTTTTTAAAGAGTATTCCGCAGTTTTTTTGGATATCGCATACCCAACCCCCAAAATGGTCCATACATATGTTTTGGCAACTACTTTAGCGGTATGGATAAGTCAAAAAGTCGAGCTACCAACACCAACACGAGACCTGTTCGACCAATTATTTGTATTCTTTGTAATGGCCTTGGCCTTAAATAGCAAAATACCTATTTAAACATTAAATTAATCGCCTCTGTGGTGTAGCGGTCCGGGTGTTGGACTTGACTGCATGTGGTCCCGGGTTCGAATTCGGGTCGGCCAACAAAAAGAAAATTGGATTTTTCCAATTTTCTAATAAAAAAAATGTTGGTCGGGATTGGAAATGTGCCCGGTATTACTTAGTGTCTTCGGCTAGTCGTGGGTGCCTTGGTTGTACCTCTGCCTACCTCTTCGGGGATATGGGTGTGAAGATACTTTACTTTAAACATTAAATAAATTAAAATAAACATGATTCACATAATATATATTCACATGGGTAAATTGTACGTAGTTTGCTAGGATACATGGAAAACTGTATTTATTTAAAAACCAAGTATGTGTGTGTGTGTGTGTGTGTGTATCTCGTGGTCATCGTAAATTTTCAGTCTTCAGCGGATAGACGAATTTGGATGTGGTCTTTTTTTATTGAAATCTGACGTGATCAAGATGATTCTTAGCTCCATCACATAAAGGTTTTGTCAGGTATCACTGATAATTTTTAAAGATAATTTTTTTAAAGTTGACGTAATTAAGATGGTCCTAAGTTACATTTTGAGTAATTTTTTATTTTAATATCAAATTACATAAGGTCTTTTCAAAGTAGATATAAAACAATTTAACTAGCGCTCAGTACAATAAAAGATATCACCGTGAAAAATAACGTGTATAAAATGAGTTTTGGTTTATTTCCCCCAGCATTTATATTGTACAGAATTAATTCATTTATTCGAATTAAAATAGAAGAAAAATACAAAAACACAAGTATTTTATATTAGTTAGGCATCTCGGTTCTTCAGTGATTTTATTGTGTTAATTAAAGGTTGAGTTTATTACATATGCGCTAAGTATTTAAAAAAAGAAACATTTTAATATGTCATTTTTCATATGGACTTTTTTCAAGCCCCCGACGGAATAGGAAGGATAAAAGTTTTACGTGTATATGTGTTTGTTAGTGGTGTGGGTCGATTCGGGAACAACAAAACTAAAAGCCACTATCTTTACTTGGTAAGCTTTAATAAACCGGTCGCACGTTTACGTACTAGTTACTAGTTTATTATACAAATGAGCGACACGGGTGCCTCGCGTTATGATCAATCGAGACTGGCGATAGTGAGACATCGGAGACGCTGCCTGGTGACTCGCCGGGCTAGGTACCTTACATTCCAGCGTGCGTTAATCTCGATAATATTGTGTACTTTTGTGTTGTATATACCAATGTAATCTATGTATGTTTGTATGTGTTTATATGCGTGAAATATATACACATATATATGATAAAAAGATAAATAACAATATAATAAATATTTGTATAGATTCGCCACAGTGGCATAGTACATTTTGAATGCATAGACCGATTTCGATCCTATTTTTTTTTAAATGAGTGGACAAACTTTTAAGATATAATACAGATAAACTATCCTCTTGAATCACTCTACCTGTTGCATCAAAATCCGTTGCGTAGTTTTACAGATTTAAGCATATTTAGGAACAGATAGCCAAAATGTAAATTTTGTTTATATTTTGAAGTAATGTACTGAATGTGGTCTAAAAATTAGAACATAAAAAAAGTATCTTCACGCCCATATCTCCGAAGAGGTAGGCAGAGGCACAACCAGGGCCCCAACGACTAGCCGAAGACCCTAAGCCCCACAATGTGATAGGTGGCAACCGGACACATTTCCAATCCCGAGCAACATTATTTTTATTAGAAAATTGGAAAAAAACATATTTTCTTTTTTTTGCCCGACCCGGGATTCGAACCTGAGACCTCATGCAGTCAAGTCCAACACCTAAACCGCTAGACCACAGAGGCGATAAAATTGTAACACCTATATTAAAAGGACCTATGAGGTTATTGGACACAGCACATGTTGACAAAAACTTGATAAAATAGACCAATGACATATTACAAAGATTTCAAAAAGTCTAGACGACTTCATTGATTGATTTAACAATTAGGTACAATATACTGAATATACAGGATGCTAACAACTTAGACATCGTTTGCTTAAGACGAGCGTTACGAGCTTTAGAACTTTAGTGCTAGAAGTATTGGAAACCAATTTGGAAGCATTCTAGATAAAGTGTTCAGTCTGAAAGTCGTTTTAAAATCTTACTTTACTGCCTGTGTTTTTTAAAAAGCAGAAATATCACAGCAAAGAGAATTGTATGTTTAAAGTGTTTTTCCAAACCAAGGCCGTTTCGAAACCTCACAAAATGTGGTAATTCCTGCAAATGTGACAAAAAAGACAATAATAAAATATCTGTTTTGAGACGAAGGTTATTGTAGGCTTAGAGCTGGCTGCTTTTTTTATCAAACGAACAAACATCTAAATCTGAATAAGCAATAATCATTCTGTAATCGTTTTAAAAATCATTAAAAGGCTAATTAATACTTAGTTTTACTTAGTGATTTAGTTACTTTAGTGATTTTTAATTACCGACACCAAAAGAAGGGTGTTGTAAGTCCACGTGTTTATTTTATATGTATGTCTGTACTTTGCGTATGTAACTTTTGAACGGATGGATCGATTTCGATGCGAATTCGTTTGTTTGAAAGCTGACGTGATCAAGATAGTTCTTAGCTACATAACATTGAGGTTTTAATCGGGATTCATTTTTTTTTTAACTTAAACGGGCTTACAGTCACTAAAACTGTGACATCTGATTAGGTGGAAGAGTTACGTAGCTACTCACCTAGATTGGTACCACCGCCTTATATATTCCTACTGCCATAACGTTAGTGCTTACCGTTCATGAGTTCGCTTTCGGAGGATAAGCTAGCCGGTTAACTTACTTTTAGTCGAGGCCTAACATCTGGCATCAGGTAGGCAACGCACCATTATTACCTTTGGTGTCTCTAGACAGCGCGAATTTCTTACCATCACGAAATCCGTCAGCTTGTTTGCCTTCCAATATTATATATTTTTAATCATACATTTACAATAACGTCATTAAAATATTAACATGTAACTAAGTTCATTTAAAACTAACCAGTAGCTCTTGAGCTATAATGGCAGCAATTTTGTACAAGGTTTGTTCAATTTCAGAGGAGCTTATGAAGGATCGAAACACTTTCATCGTTCACACTGTGTGGACTTAAAATGTGTATTACGTAAAATACATTCAAGTATTCGATAACCTCGTAACTAGATATAGGCATTTACATACAAACTCTCCCACGTCAGTCTCGTTTCTCTTTTTTTTTGGAATGACAAATGTGTTGCCAACCTCGCAGTTTTTACAACTTCGCCGGGATTTAGTAGTCCTCTATGTAGAATCACCTCTGTGATCTAGCGGTTCAGTTGCTGGACTTGACTGCATGAGGTCCCGGGTTCGAATCCCGGATCGGGCAACATAAAGAAAATTGGGTTTTTCTAAATTTCTAATGAAGAAACGTTGATCGGGATTGGATGTGCTCGCTTGGCGATAGGCTTGCCACCTATCATATTGTGGGACTAAGTGTCTTCGGGTGGGTGCCCTGGTTGTGCGTCTTCCTACTTTCTCGGGGATATGGGCGTGAAGATACTTTTTTTTCTTCTATATAGAATTATTGCGTTTATGTGTAGAATAGACCATCTGCCGACCGGACTAGCACCTGATTATGATAAGAAATGGATTTGAGGGACAATTCAAACTAAAGTAATTGACAAAACATAAATAACAATAGGGAACACATCAGTATTTTTGACACATCAGACTTGGCAAAATTGGAGGTTATGTGAATATGTAAAAGGAGTTGAATGACTCCTATGTTTTTTGCATGTTACCTTACCCTCCGAACCGGAACACTTCTTGACGTTATGACGGCAGGAATAAGTAAGGCGGTGGTACCAATCCGGGTGAGTCGCCGCGAAACTCTACCACCTAGTCAGATGGCACGGTGTTAGTGACGGTAAGTCTATGGTCGCCTTTTACGAGCTGCCTGGCAGGAAGGCAGATGGTCTATTCTGCAAAGGAGCTTGGACCAACACTGGGAAAATGTTAATTGATTTGAACGTTATTTGTGAAAAGATTTGAAATAACCACTTTTATAGATATTTTAAATAATTGTTTTTATTTGAAAGAGCGTACATCCAAGGTCGAACGTTACCCAACAAGTCTCGATCTGATAGCGGAATTCCGGGGAAACCAAGAAAATGAATTATTAAACTTTTATTTACATTATCATCATCAATAAAATAGAAAAATAGAAGCTGGTTTTTGCAGTTTTCTGCCCTTAAATCATTCTGAATGTAATCCAAAAAGAAAACAAAACTGGTTAATAATATCACAGGTATAGTCATTGGTAACCACTAGTCTAAAGCATACAAAGACCAGTAATAAAAGTGAATGCGGTTTTAATAAATGAGATCTATTGACTCGCAGTTTTGAGGCTTCGTTAAGAAGCGATTTGTAAACGTTTTCAAAGATTTCATTGCGTTTAATAGCTGAGAATCTCATTACAAAATCCTAAAACATAAAACTAGAGCGTTCGATTCCTGCCTCCATGTTCCCATCTGGAAGGTAGATTAGTCTGTAGACTTGCACATTAGGCACAACACCCGGGCGCAGGACAGCGACGCACCTGTAACATCAATAATGTCTATAGGCCCCGGTTGGCTCTTGCGGTCAGGGGAACTGTTCGCTGTCATTTCGTTTAAAAATTATTAAAAAAAATAAAACCTTATATTAAATATTAGATTTATAAATTCCTAAATTTTATTATATAAATGCTTCAAAAAAATAAATTTATCAAAAGTATTCAATATTACATTTACAAATTCCACAAAAAAACATCCATCTGTTCGTTACAGACGAAAAAGTGCGTTACAAATATATAGTTGAATTGCAAATCACCGTCAAATTGTAGTCGTTTAGAAACGGTAGAACTTATATTATAAGTTACATACCGCCTTTGTGTGGCAAAGTTGATAATTAAGACCAGTATTTACCCGTTTAGCAGAGAACTCACTTATTGCGAAGTGTCGGAGACGGCCGTGCGAAATCGCATCTGAGCTGTAAGCTGCAAGACTGAGCGTTGCGGTTGTGTTCCATTTACGGATGAAATGCAACAGGAATTTGAATTTTCCAAAACGAGGTTTAAGATGTATTTTATAATTACAAACAAGTTTTTTACTTTTTGGCATTGGCGTTAGCCTTAGCCATTAGCCGAGTTTGAGTTTGAAGGAAACAGCAAGAAAAATCAGATTTAAGTTATACAAAATTAGTCAAAAGTTACAAAATTAGTTCTATAACGACTTTTGACTAATTTTGTTTACCATGTCAGGGCTTGAGTAAAGCGTTTGCCTCCATACTTCAGCCCATTTAGTGAGGTTTGGCAGCTACTAGGTAAAACACGATACCCTAGTTTCTTTATTGGTACTTCATCTGTGCCCTATAACTGAACAAAATTGTTCAAAAATCTACCAAAATTGACAGTATTACATAATATTAAGTTATTAAAAGCCTATTTATAGATTTGCGTTGTTAACTTTATCAGAAACTACGTCACTAGTTACGATTTTCATAGAAACTTTTAAGCCTAATTAAGCGATTTTGGTGGTTAATTATCAAAAAAGTAGCTTATGGTTAAGCTTGGGTATGAAACAATATAAATATCCAATTTAATCAAATTCGGAATAGAAATTTGACCATAAAAGCGAAACTGATATTTAGACATTCACATTTATAGTATTTTTTTTTTATGTTATAGGAAGGCAAACTAGCAGACGGATTTCCTGATGGTAAAAAATTCACGCCGCCTAGAGACACCAAAGGTGGTAATGGTGCGTTGCCAACCTGAAGTCCGGAGGTTAGGCCTCGAGCAAAAGTAAGTTTACCGGCTACCTTACCCTCCGAACCGGAACACGTCATGACGTTATGGCGGTAGAAATATGGTAAGTCGGTGTTACCAATCCGAAACTCTACCACCTAGTCAAATGTCACGGCGTTAGTGATGATAAGCCTATGCTCGCCTTTTACGAGCTGCCTGGCAAAAAAGGCAGATGGTCTATTCTGCAAAGGAGCCCGGACCAACACGGGAAGTATAGGTATGAAAGTATGAATATTTGAAGATAACAAGCGAGTTGAGATAACCCTCGTAAATCCTTTTTTATGAATTCTTTATAAAGCAACAAAAATAATTACAATGTTTCCCATTTCTTAAAATGTAAATGTAGTTTTCCTTATTCGTAAATCTAAAATCATACTCGTATCTTTGTGAAGTCAAAGGGAGACGAAAACTCTTGAGTACGAATCAAAACACATAGGCCTATATGCTACGCCGTAGCGCTACGAGAGCTCTACAGACTCTACAAATTTATTTCAATTGCGAGACGTGGCCGTCATTTTGTTGGAAATTTCCTTGATATTTCAAATATTTTTTTTATGAAAGCGGCTGGTATTCCAGCAAGTGGGTTATCTTTAGATGCCATAGCCTGTGGATATTTGAGGATGAGATATGTAGATTATCATACTACCTATCTTTTCCTTACGACTTCGTCTATGGGGTTGTATTGAAATCTCCGTAAAGTAAATTTTCTAACCTCTTAAGTGAAATATTTTATAATAACAGTTGAGATTAAAAATATATCTACCTACCAGCCCGTATCCACGAAGAGCTAGGCAGATAGGTATAACCAAGGCACCTACGAATACTCGAAGACATTAAGTCCCGGAATGTGATAGGAGTGAACATGTCAACAAACATGTCGCCAACCGGGTACTTGATCAATCCTGCTAAAATTTATTTTTTAAAAAAGTTGGGAATTCCCAATTCCCCCCCGATGGCAAAACGAAATGATTAGTTTCTGATGTGATATATTATTATACTGCTTTCATGGTTTTTCTAGCGTATCCAACTCTGGCTTCCACAAAGTAAAAGTTGCTTTGTGGAAGCCAGAGTTGGATTAAACAAAGAATTATAGAAACTGAGCTAGTGTCTAACTCAATATCAGGAAAACTATTTGTTTATTTGCTTAGCATTTTCACAAAAAACTTAGTAACTTAAAAACATTGTCGAAGTCGTAAGCATATGCTAGTTAGTTATGATCTAAACCAACGTCAACAATTAGTAAAAAACTTTTTCGTTTGAACTTAACAAGTAAAGAAATCTTGATGAAGTATTTAAAAATTCATGGTTGTGCTTAAGATTTATGGGAAAGCGTAAAAAGTTTTTATTTACTTTTCAGAATTATACAGCAAAACTTTAGGGCCAAAATACTTATTGGATTAAATACAAATATAAGTTTATAAACTTTCACCGTACAAACCATGTTTCTTATTCATTATATTGTCCAAATATTGTATTTTTGCAGAATTATAAAATTCGAATTTGTAATCTTTAAGACAAGCCGCTTGATGAATAGTTTTTAAAGGAGCTTCTTTTATTTAATCAGCATAATTTACAATAAAATAATTTTAAATTATGAAAGGCTTATTTATTATCTATATATATAAAAATCAATTGCTGTTCGTTAGTCTCGCTAAAACTCGAAAACGGCTGAACCGATTTGGCTAATTTTGGCTTTGAATTATTTGTTCAAGTCCAGGGAAGGTTTAAAAGATAAGAAAAAGGATAAAAAAAATGCGAGGAAACTAGGGAAAAAAATTTCCCGTACAAACTGAACGGGTGGAATGAAGTTCGCCGGGAAAGCTAGTTATTTATAGATATGCGTTTTTAACTTTATCAGAAACTACGTTAGCGTAAGATACACCATGTACGATTTTCATACAAACTCTTAAGCCCAATTATGCGCTATTGGTGATTAATTTTCAAAAATGTAGCTCGGGTATTAAATTAAATAAATATCCAATTTCATCAAAAGCCGGATAGAAATTAAGCCATAAAAGCGAAACGGATATTCAGACATTCACATTTATAGTATTGGTATGAAAGTATGAATATTGGAAGTTAACAACCGAGTTGAGATAACACTCGTGAATCTTTTGTTACGAATTCTTTACCAAGCAACAAAAAGAATTATGTTTCCCGTTTCTTAAAATATAAATGTAGTTTTCCTTATTCGTAAATCTAAAATCATACTTGTATCTTTGTAAAGTCAAAGGGAGACAAAAACTCTTGAGTACAAATCAAAACATATAGGCCTACATGCTACGCCGTAGCGCTACGAGAGCTCTACGGAAACTACAAATTTATTTCAAATGCGATACGTGGCCGTCATTTTGTTTAAAATTTCCTTGATATTTCAAATATATTTTTATGAAAGCGGCTGGTATTCCAGCAAGTGGTTTATCTTGAGATGCCAGAGCCCGTGGATATTTGAGGATGAGATATGTAGATTTTCATACTACCTATCTTTTCCTTAAGACTTTGTCTATAGGGTCCTATTGAAATCTGCTCAAAGTAAAAGTATCTCAGCTATATATAACAAAATATTATGTTAATATTTTATGAAAACAGCTGACATTAAAAAATTCTACCAGTGCGGCGGCCATATCCACGAAGAGCTAGGCAGACAGATTTAACCACGGCACCTACGAATACTTGGAGACACTAAGTCCCGCATTGTGATAGGAGGCAAACCTGTCACCAACCAGATACTTTATCAATCCTGGTAAAAGTTATTTTTAAACAAAAGTTGGGAATTCCCAACCACGATGGCAAAAAGAAATAATAAGTTTCTGTTGTGATAAGTTTCAGATAAGATAAATCTTTGTGTATGTGCGTTTGTGTCTGTGTATAAATCTTTTGCACGTACAGACTGATTTCGAGGTTTAATTTTTGTTCTAAAACTGAGGTGATCGGAATGGTTCTGACTTACGTAAAATATAGGTGCTATAGAGGAGGCTTCAATGATTTTTTTATACTAAAAAAGTGCTTAAGTTTTTATGTGGTTGAGCAATATTTTTCAAATACGAGTATGAATTTAATTAAAATTAAGTCTTTATTTTAAAAGTAAGTAACTATCTCCACGCTCATATCCGAATAGGTAGGTAGAGGTAGAACCAGAGTACCCACGACTAGCCGAACATACTAAGTCCCACAATGTGATAGGTGGCGAGCCTATCGCCGACTATCCAATCCCAAGCAACATTTTTTGTTAGAAAATTGGAATAACCCAATTCAATTTCTGTTGCCCGACCCAGGATTCGAACCCGGGAGCTCATGCTGTCAATTCCCACAACTGAACCGCTAGACCACAGAGGTGACAATAATAAATCTTTATTTACTTTGAATTTAGACGCGTATCCCGTTAATAATATTTAAAGAAATTTGGTCTAGTTGGGAGAGTGCTGTAAGGCAGCATCTCCAGATTGGATGATTTACAGCCATTTAAATTATTGATGCAACAGCGTAATTGCCAATCATTGCCGTGTTCCAAAATGAAGAGTCGTTTAATTATATTGAAAGGCAACGAAGCAGACGGATTCCTTATTGATAAAAAATTCACGCCGCTTAAAAACACCAAATGTCCCGAGCAAAAGTAGGATACCGGCTACCTTACCCTCTAAACCGGAAAACGCCAACGGCAAGCATGAGATCAAGCGACAGGAAAAATAGGCAGTGGTACCAATCCGGGCGCATCTCTACGAAACTCTACCACCTAGTCAGATATCACAGTGTTAATGATAGTAGGCCTGTGCTTGCCTTTTATGAGTTATCTGGCAGAATGACAGATGGTCTATTCTGCGAAAGAGCTTGAACCACCATGGAGTCTTAGATAGTACCAATTCATAAACAACATATCATTAACGTCTGTGGTTATTATAGGCTATGTTTCATTTTTACTAATAGGAGTATCTCCTACTTGCTGGCTGTGTTAAAACATAAACTGGTAAATAGGCAAAGAGTATGATTAAATTTTACTGATATAATTTTCAACTCATTCCTCCTATTTCCATTAAGACGTTGTCCTCAGTAAAGTGGCTAAGTGTGAGTCGCAGTCGCCCTTGAACGATTCCGTAGTACCAAGATTAGGTATTTATTATAGCAAATAGTCAAGTGTAGTAATATAAACTTTCGCCAGTAAAATTCATTTGTTCTTCATGAAATTTGTATCAAAAATATAATTTGCGGTTTTTAAAATGTGGTTTAACTTTAATGACACAGGCCAAACAGTTTTCATCGAAAGTTTTTATTAAGAAACTAGCTGCTACCTGCGGCTTCGCCCGCGTTTTCACAGAAACCCGGTGTGCGATCGGGATTAAAAATAGCCTATATGTTAATCCAGGTCACAATCTATATGTCTTCCAAATTTCAGACAAATCCGTTCAGCCATTCGAGCGTGAAAGAGTAACAAACATCCATACATACATACTTACAAACTTTCGCATTTATAATATTAATAGGATAGGATGTTACAGTATTTTTAAAATTCATCACTGTTTTATTTTTCAACTGAAAAAAGTGCGCACACATTTGCTACTTTGGAAAGGTTTATTTTTTTAAACGATTGACTGAGACAATTTAACGTCGTTTTCAAAGGCCGATCTATTTCTCATGTGAGAGGCTGACTTAAAGCACACGGCTTTTCTGATGGTAGGACACAACCGTGGCCTATATACACCATAGATGTTACTGGTGCCTCACCGTCTTGAGGCTGCAATTGCGCAAGTCTACCGGCTCCTCCAAACCGGAACATGACAGTGTTGTTATAGCGGCAGGAATAAGTAAAGCGGTACATCCCTACCTGGGCAAGTTGCTGCACAGCAATCTACTACCAGTGACTCTGTAGACCTGTTGATACCCTGCGCACGTAGGTGAAGCGAAAAAAATTTAGTTTCAGGGACCCTACTATGAACGCTTCTAGCATAGATTATTTCCATCTTGCTAAATGTCCACTTGTATGTAACTTTATGGCGTACATCATAAGGTACTTAGTAGTATTGAAATAATACTGTTTTAAGAAATTTTGGTATCACCCCAGTTCTGTGTTTGGGGAGCGTTTCTTCTTGATTTTATTTTATTTTTGTACACAATAATTATAAAAGTCGTTTACAGAATACACACTTCCTAAGTTTCAATTTGGTAATGTTAATAGATTGATAATGATATGGTTGTGACATAAGGACGGACGTCTAAACGGACATGTCAAAAATTTTATGTATAGATATACGGGTTTGGATTTTAGCCATTCGTCTACGTAACCCTAAACAGAATACGACGTCAGAAAAAAAATGCAAGTTAAAAAGATATTACGCTAACTCGAACTGGGTCACGTCGTCTTCTAGAGAAGTTACATGAATTTACACAAGAGTGAATTTGTAAGGACGCCTTTTTATAAATACGGAAAAGTTTTTCAGGACTACATATGTATACATCTCTGTCAAGAAAGTAACGGAAAAGATTAATAAGGCATAAACTGTGTGTTAAATTCATCAACCTTTTTATCACCTTCAAAGTATGCTCCTTCAGAAGCGATACACTTACGCCAACGGATAATCCAATCGTCAAAACATTTTAAACGTTGTTTCCGGAATTGAGTTCGTCTTTCGATTGAAATCGGGTTTGAGTTTAGATAAAAAAGAAGCCAGCTGGAGCCATATTTGGCGAATATATCGTGGTTGTTCGATAGCACTTGTGAAGTGTTTGGTCAAAAATTCGTTCACAATAATGGACTTGTGCGAAGGCGCTTTATAGTGGTTCAAATTTAAGAATTTTCTTTTGACAAATCTGACCTTCTTCTATATACATATCTCTACGCCAAAGCCCTTACAGAGTAGGCAGAGAGTATCGAATACCAAACCTCAAGATATTTGCAAACCAGCCTGGTATCCTCCCCATTCATATTTCGACAAATTTGATATCTTAAATAAATTGCCGTATATGTCTTTTACCTTCTGGCAAGAATATGTGTGTTCAACACCGGGATAGTCAAAGAAAACACGCAACATGACTTTGACTTACGAATTTGTAGTGAACTTCTGACTTCTACCATTTCTGAAATGCAAAGAATTGATTCAAATACCAATGTTTTAATTATTATTTAGATAAAAAGTGACATAACTAATAAGTGGATTGTATATTACTAGGGAGTAGTAGCGTTTGTGCAACAGCTCGTCTAAATTAGTACCTACCACCACCTTACTTAATTCTACTACCGAAGAGTCACTGACCGTCATGGTCGGTTTTATGTTTGAAGGACCAAATGACCAAATGGCCTAGAGTCGCGGCCATAAGATAGACAGATATAAAAACCTCAATAAAGCAATCGAAAAACTAAAAAACTTTTTAAACTGCGGTAAGAAGCTTAGAAGAAATTTATATATAGATAGAGAAACGCGATATTTAACTTCCTCATGACGTAAATAATAAAATTTCAATGAAGTCAAACTAAAAACGACTTTAATTTCAAAATTATGTTGTTTTGGTAGGTAATATTGAGATTTTCACGATTTCTACGGGATTCTATCAACGGATCAAAATTGGTGGCAATAAGATCAGTTCAGAAGAACACTTTTTTTATGATAATGGAAGGCAAACAAGACAGCTTTCCTGGTGGTAACAAATTCACGCCACCTAGAGACACCAAAGGTAACTAACTATGATGACAGACATTCTTGTCCTTGACCAAAGTAAAAAAATGGTTTAATAAGCCACAAAAACTACTATTACCATACAATATGAGGTATGGTGATTTTGATCTAGCATACATTTTAATTAGGACGACTTTAAAAATGAGGAGGTTAATTTATCTGTATGTTTTTGTTATTTTTGGTATGTCTGTTACACGTTTACTTCGCCAATAATGAATAGATTGTAATGACAATTTTTTTATGATATTGGAAGGCAAACAAGCAGACAGCTTTCCTGGTGGTAACAAATTCACGCCACCTAGAGACACCAAAGGTGGTAATGGTGCGTTGCCAACATGAGGCCGGGATATTGGACTCGAGCAAAAGTAAGTTTAGCGGCTACCATACCCTCCAAACCAGAACAC
>NJDC01005896.1:21689-56620 GCA_002245475.1 Calephelis virginiensis | reverse complement strand
GTTGTCAATAGCTTACGGACTCTTAGGTCCAAGGTATCCAGCTCTGTCTGAGTCCATCTTAATATGCCAAAGGTGTATACTAAAACAGGCATCACCCAGCTGTTGAAAGCGCGCACCTTATTACCCCCTGACAAAAGGCTTTTCAACGCTTTTGTCAAGCGACCAAAGAAACGTTCCATCACCAGCTGTTTAACGTCCTGATCCAGTATACCTAGACCCTCAGGCATACCAAGATATTTGTAAGTTTCGGTTTCGGAGAGAGATCTGAGAGATATTGTCTCTGAAAGTTGTAAATAGTCGCTATGTACAACCTTCCCCTTCTGCACATGTACAACCGCACATTTATCTACGCCAAACTCCATCCATCCATCATATATGTATGTGTTACATCAAGTAGTGACAACAAGTCTGGTTTATTTGATGCAAATAACTTGAGATCATCCATGTACAAAAGATGACAAATAGTCTCGCTCCCTCTACGCAATCGATAACCTAGCTTTAAATCCCTTAGCAATGTACTCAAAGGATTTAAAGCCAGACAAAACCACAAAACAATCATTATTATTATTATTATTATTATTATGTGGTAGAATACAATACTCATTTATTGCGCTATCGTACACAAACACGACAACATGAACATTCGCGTAAGCGCCCTGCGCTTTAGAACGCCAGTTTAGAAGTTTTTACCCATTCCAAAAATAAGTGCGCAAAGCCGCTAAAAAATTTTCACTTCTAATATCTGTTCAATGTAGTCCACCATAACAACGTTAACGTAAGGAATTCCGGAAATGACACGATGGACGTACAATCGTGAACAGCGTAAGTATTATCCGAGGCTGCGACGCGGACGGAATCGCAGTAATTAATCGAATAACTTGAGTCATCAAGCAATGGACAGTCGAAACGAAAAGTCGAATAAAAATATTTTTGTAACTTTTTTGTTAAGTAATTTAATAAAAAATTCTGGACAAATGACATCAAGGTTTAAGCCCACAGTATGCAAATTATGATTGTGTAATGAGCGTTAGTCACTCATCAAAATGCGTAAAAATACTTAAATATATACAATAATAAACTTAATATTAATAAATAAATAAATAAATAATAATAATAATTATTATTATTAATAAAATGTAAGCCGTAACGGGACGCTTGGCAGTTGTGAAAGATCGACATTATTTTGTGAAAGTAATATGCAGTAAAGAACAGATTGTGATAGGAACTAAATATGTAATAATGATAAAAGTAAATGTTACTATTTTTTCCAGATAACAATGACTATTTATTGAATAAACATTTATTTACATTAAACACAAAATTTATGAATTTGTTTCAAACTCAACTGCATATAGACTGTATATATTTATATACCAACATATAACGTGGCGACGCGTCGCCATGGCATGCGTCGCCACGCCAGAAATCAGTTTTACGTGCGACTATAGATGTTTCACATCAAAAACAATAAATGTGTCTGTCTGGTTTGAGTGACTCAGAAATGCGTTTTGAGTTATCTAGACGTTCATCACAAAAAAATCCTATCCCCGTCGAAAATCAAACCCAATTCTCGTGGTTGGTAGGTGACGTTTGACATATACGATAACTGCCTGACATGTAGGTCCTTGAAGGGTAGGTAGAGACTGCCAAAGTCAAGTGTCAAGATTCCTATGAATCTGTCTATCATCCTCCACATTCATAACCCTTTTCACATAAACACTTACTACCCTCGGATAAAAACTTAGCGATTTAATCCTGAAATTTCATCCTTGGTCGACCCGAGTACTCACACAACGTAAAGCAACTAAAGAAAACTGCAAACAAAAACCGATAAGTTTAAGTTTTAAAATAAAGGACATAGATATTATCTTATTTAAAAAAATATGTTCACGTCCATATCCCCGAAGAGGTAGGCAGAGGCAAAACTGGGTGCCCTGGTGTGCCTCTGACTACCTTTACTACTAGTCGAAGACGCTACTTTCCACAGTGTGATAGGTGGCATGACCAACGCCAACATTTTTCATTATTAGATAATTGAAAAAAAAAACACATTTTCTTTTTGTTGCCCGACCCGGAAATCGAACCTGGGACCTCATGAAGTCAAGTCCAACACTTATGTTTTCAAAGAAATTCCACCAATGTCAATAAAAATATAAATTCTACTTTCTTACTTATACTTTGATAAGTATATTATAATTAGTAGATACAATTAATAACTTGTTGGTGTTGCGCATTTCTGCTTATGGTGCACCAATTACAACATCTATATTTTATTTCAGAACCTCGAGTTTTCACAAGGACATAAGTTCATTAGCTTAGAGTGTAAGTAATTATATTACAAATATCATATTCCTACCGTCTGACCGTAGTGGGAGTGGGAAGTGGGATAAGATCCCGGCTATAACACACTGACAAACAAGTAACATTTATGTAATATTTGCTTATATTTTGAATATGATATGGCTAACAATGGAAACAAATACAAAAAATACATATATTAGATACATCATTTTTATAAACACCCAGACCAGGAAATATTATCATCTGTGTTCACCAACCCTGTCCGCATTGGGAACTGAATTCAACTTTATTTTCTAGGATTAGTCGTTTTCCTAAAACGTAAAAACAGGATTAAACGTCAAAAATGTAAAATTAGATGTTTTATCCGCTAGAGGCGCTGACAACTCCGTACACTAATTTTAGCAATTCATTTGCAAACGCAGTAAAATAATACTTTTGGCGAAATCTTAAGCTACTGTTCTTACTTGTACTTGAAGTAAATGTAACAATGGCGGGAGTTATGGATGAGCTCCGACGAAGTCATTACCGAGGGACTATGGAATAGCTTCTCCGGTACGAAGTATCGTATTATAACACTGTGCATACATTCTTGAACACCAATATGCACTCTAATATTGATAAGTGGATGAAAATATTAAAGAATATCGTTCAAGTTTAACTAATGTTGACTCTCGACGCTTGGTGAAACTCCATTTACAATTTTTATTAAATGTTTAGAAAAAGTATACTCTCGTAGGAGGTAGTAATACCATACGTTGCACTTTGTATCACGTCGACGCGAGAAGCATCATTTATTATCTAAAAAGTATCTTTGTCAAACTTATTTCCGAAAATATAGGCAGAGGTGCACCCAGGACACCCACGACTAGCCGAAGACGTTAAGTCTGATAATGTGATTGGTGGCCAAACTATCAACGCCAATTCATCTCATCCTGGTTAGTTTTTATTGAAAAAAAAATATATTATTGTTGCCAAACCCTGGAATCGAACCCAGGACCTCAAGGAGGCAAGTCCAACTTAATAAACGATTCGAAAGGAGTTTTTTTTTATTTTCTAATGAAATAACGTTGCCAAAGATACGTGCTCAATTGGTGATAGGTTTGACACTTATAACATCGTGGGACTTAAATGTAGGCGTATGAATAGAGGTCGAGCTACAGTATAGGTCGACCACAGAACCTCTTTTTTAAAGTCAATTACCAAATAAAAGACATCTGCGAGAGAAATCCATAATTTGAATGTAATATGGACTATTACACACATTTTGTCACATTTTTTCATGGCTTAACAGCAAATGATTGTCACTTGACAGTTGACCCCCTCAGCTATATACATTTTTATTCACAATTCACAGGTTTTGTATTTCAGTGACTATCATAAATAATACCTTTTAGAGAAAAGGTCGACAGAACTAGGGCTGCGTTCTGTTTTTTAAAAGCGCCTGTCCAAAGCGTTTCTTTTTTTGGGCTCTGTGGCCGAAAGACAGAAAGCGAAACCCGAAACAAAACATTTATCTGTCTGTCCATTCGTATCCTCATTTCTAAACTATAAAGACTATTTAATTGACACTTGATATGTACATACATGTATTAGGTGAAAACTTAACGATTTTTATAAATAAACGTAGTCGATACGGCGAACTTAGTATCGCTTGACATTAACAGCTACTAACAATTTGAATTAAATAAAGCATTGATTTCCCATTTTCCCGGTTTATATTTTCATAAGAACCTGTTCCTTTAAGTCACTTACACAACAAATAAATACTTATTTAAAAAAGGCGTTCAGGAGTAATGTGACCATGCGAAGTGGGTATTAATTTTTATACAAAACTAGCTGCCAGTTCCGGCTTTGCTCAAATTTTTTTATCATAAATTGAGATGGATAGCTTATATCCTACCTTTCAAGCTGGATCAAACTGCACACGTTGTGCAAATTTGATTGAAATCGGTTAAGTAGTCTAGGAGTTCATCGTGAATAAATAACGTGACATGCAATTTATATATACATGGGGCACACTAAAAGTTTTGCACTTCTAGCTAATCGGAACTATTTGAATTTCGAATGTTATATTTTAAAACGTTGTAACCTTATCAGTTATAGAAAAAACAATTGACGAGAAATAATTTGTCAATTGTTTTTTTATCACACATCAAAGTTCTACGTACGCAACACAATTTGGAATTAAGTCGAAAAGATTGTAGAGTGATGATTTTTTATGATTTTAAAAGTTATCTTTTTCCGCAAGACTGTGCCGCTCGTTTTCAAAATGCTTTTGGGATAGAAGCATCTTATTTGAGCACCATGAGGAGATGATTTGCTGAATTTGAAAGAGGTTGAGTTTCTTTACATGACGAATTTCGTAAAGGGTGGCCTCCAACTGCCGTCAACAAAAATAATGTGTCTATGTTAAGCGGTTAATTGAAGAAAACCCCCGGAGTACCTATGAGACGATTCGAGGAATATTGGGGATTGGTATGAGCCAAATTCAGAAAATTTTACACGAAGAATTAAAAATGCGGAAACTTTGTTGTCGTTCTATCCTTCATGAACTAACAGCGGAGCAGAAGCGGGCTCGCGTGGAATGGTGTTATTGATACTACTGAAGTACGACCACGGACAATGTTTATGGCATTGTCACAGGATACGAAGCGTGGATATATTGTTTTGAGCCCGAAAAAAAACAGTAATCTTGTGAATGGGTGTTTGAAAATGAGAAAAGGCCAACAAAATTGAGACAGGCGAGAAACGGTAGAAATAAATTATCGCGTTTTTTTTTCTAAGCTACGGTCCCATCTGTATAATTCTTATTAAAGATGAAAAGACTGTTAATGCCGAGTGGTATTCTTTTGTTAACCCAGGGTGTTGGAAAAAGTTCGCGAAAGACGACCCATACTTCTTCACACACGGCCAACAAAACAATGTCATTTTTAGCTTCCGAAAAAGTACATCTCGTCACTCATCTTGCGCATAGCCCCAATTTAGTACCCTGTGATTTCTGTATTTTCCCCAAAGTCAAAGCTTTGATGAGAACTTTTACTTTTACCAACTCCGAAGAGGCAGTGATAGCGTTCAATCAGCACGTAGGAAACATGGCTTCAGATCTGTGGTTCTCTTGTTTTAAAAAATGGTTCGATCGTATGAAAAAGTATTTCTAAATGTAAAGGAGATTATTTTGAAAAGCAATAAACATAATATTTTGGTCATAACATGTTTTTTTTAAGTTACGCAAAACTTATAGTGTGACCTACGTATTAAAATAGATTAAGTCCTTTTAATTTTTCATTCCATATCAATCAAACAAGTCCGACTCGTACTTAGCTACGTATTATACAATAGAAGAAAAACAAGCAAATGAATTTCGTTATGGTAAGAAATACACATTGCTTACAGGCTCCGAAAGTGATCGTAAGTCCTAAAGTAAATGACTTATTAACTATAATAACAAAATGTTAATAATTCGCCATATTGTGAGTACCAAATTGACAAAAATACTTGTATGACGTACTCGATCCCTATTTCCAATATTGCATGAATCGAGCTTTAAGAGATACCTTAACTAACATGGCAGTTGCTATGGCTATATGGATATACAGTAGTATCTTTTAATCACACATGATAATTGATACCCAACCAAAACACCAATTTGCGGGTACGTGTTTCATTGCCACAATTACGATGATCTACTTTGATATAATATGCTTTGCGGTGTTCAGAGATTACAGATCAACATTACAACTTCCGCAACACACCATTAGCATCTATCGTTTATATACGGGTTATATTTCATAAAAGCTTTGTCTATGCATATGTTAATCACAATAAAATATTAGTTTAAAATAGTAAAAAAGACGCCTGAATTAAATAAGTGAAATTAATTTTATTTATGTTTTAATTAAAAAAAATGTTGAGAAAATACATTAAATAGTTAAAATTGTTTATTTTATTATAACCAGGATTATTTATTCGGTCTTATTTTTTATGTTTTTTTCTTATAGTTATACCACCTATCACATTAAGGGATTTTCTGTCTTCGGCTAGTCGTGTGTACACTACACTGGTTATAACTTTGCCTACCGCTTTGCAAAAACGGGCGTGAAGATACTGTTTCAATAAAATATGTCAAAATTGTTCAAGTTATGTAAGTTGTATATTAGAAAACTCATTTTGTCAACCCTAGAAATTAATAGTCGTTACTCTGGAAAAAATGAAACGTACGCCCCATTTCCTCTTTGTTTTCTTAAAACGCTTTAAATTTCAATTTATTTTAAAAAAAGTTAAACAAGACTTATTCTTACACGAATCTTATCTTACAATTATTTAACAACTGCATAATTTTACCTGATGAAGTTTATGTTCTTTGATACTAGGTTACCTCATCTGTTACGGTCATAGTGATTAAATGGATATATTTTTTATAATGTATAATCATTATCACTACATGGTATTAAACATACACGCTTTCTGTTCTCGGTCTCTATGTTTGCTTAGATTTTTGAAACTACGCAACGGAATTTTTAATTTTTAATAAAGTAAATCAAGAGGAAGTTTGTCCACCTGTGCAAAATAATGCCGAACTTCTAGGCTCCCTTTTTGTTTCCAGCTCGTCTTTATATGCCCATGGAAACACGCCACAGATCATCCTGCGGTGTGAAAACTTTATTTTTGACATAGGCAAGAAATAAAGTTTTTACAGAGTACAGTGCGCAAAACACTTATTTCATTGGACGTCAACAAGTCAAGTGGGCCCGATGGTATCCCTCTGATTGTTCTCAAATTGTGTGATACTGGGTTGGCAACGGTTTTAACGCGACTCTTCCGGCTCTCCAATTCATTAGGCGTTGTACCAAGTTCATGGAAGGCCGCTTTAGTACACCCGATTCCTAAAAAGAAAACCGCTCGGATCTACCCAGTTACCGGCCATAACTTCCTCCTTTCCTAAAGTTATGAAATCCACAACAAACTGCCAACAGCGATGGGCGCAAGGAGTTGAAAGCAAGGGAGAATCATTGGATATTAGTTTGGACATGGCGAAAGTCTTTGATCGGGTGTGGCACAGGGCGTTCCTATCGAAGCTTCCTTCTTACGGTCTTCCTGAGAAATTATGCAAATTATGTAACGGAGCGTAGCATCAAGGTCGTTCAAGCTCAGAGTCCAAGCCAATAAATGCTGGTATTCTCTAAGACTCTTACACTGTGTGATTACTCTCACACTGTTTCTTCTGCATATCAATAACAACGAAAGTTGACAATCTTTTAATCTTTAAAATTCGTATTGGGGCCAGTAGAATTTGGTTTTGACACAAGTTTACGCGTTTTCGCTAAAAAAGACTGGCTTTGTCGCTTCTCATCGATTTAAGAAAGTTCCCCTAACTGTATGGTGTATGTTGGATCCCGCAGTGTTTTCTACCGCATATATCATAGGGAATTCTCTGATGAATTGTTTGGGTTGATTCTAGCCGCTGATTTCCTAGCCTCCTTCGGATATCGCATCAGAGTTTAAAGTATCGTGCTCGTCATCTTGATGCATGGTGATCTGCCACTGTGCGATCCCGACGACATTTCTTACCCCGCACAATACCCTTACGAAATCAGTTACCGAGGGCGATATTCCCATGCCAGTATGACTTATGAACCTTAAAAAAAGAGCGTACTCATTCCCTAAGGGTCGACAATGTATCTGTGATACTCCTGGTGTTGCGGATTGCTGTGGGCGGCGGTGATCACTTTCTATTTTCATCACTTGCAGGAGGCAGTCCAATAAATGCATTTTCTATTATTTCAAGACCACAAATAATTTGTATAGATGTTATACGTATTCGCTGTATACCTTAGGTTGTATCTGAACTTATTACATGCAAAATATTTTTAATTTTGGCTTTTTCCCCCATAATTTTTAAAGAAAGAAAATAATAGAAATAAAAATCATCTGAATCTGCACACTTTAGTCTCTAGCTACTGAATGATCTAGAAGTGCCGGTTCAAATTTTAGAGGAGGTTATTTTTTTTCAATTGTGGAAAATTATTAGCTTAACTGTAACATTTTATTCCTATCTCAGAGTGAATTCGAGAACATTTGTTTAAATTATCATTTTATTGCTACAATACTTATAACTAGTAGACACTAACGCTTCTTTTCATTTTCTTTCAAAAATTACAAAAATGTGTTGCCACAACATTGGAATATTTTTATTATTATCAGTATTTTTTTAAATAATTAGAAGCCTGGGAATTGCCATGTTTTAGATAAATAAATAGGATAAAAAAAGGTTTAAAACAGCCATACTAATAAATTAGGTTAAACCTGTAATGGATGGATAAGCCTAAAGATAGATAAATCAATACATAATTTAATATGCAAAGATTTTTGCCAAAAGTTAAAATTGACAACCCTAGCTGTTAATGGTCGTTACTGGAAACAAATTGAATTGTCCCTGAGCTCCATTCGTTATCGTAAGTACCTCTAAATATCAATTTGTCTTAACAAAACATTATACAAGCCTTCTTCTTACCAAAATCTAATCTTACAATTTTTATGGCTCTTTTATCTGAAGGAATGAGAGAGAAGTATTCGAGTATTTATACAACGTCATCTGTCTGTCCATTCATGTAGTTCTGGAGTTGGTTTTATGGTGAAATCGACTTTAATCTCAAAATAAACCTGCGGGTTACTATTGAATCTCGATTTCATTCTAATTGGATATTAGAATCGAATATGTAAATTCAAGTGTAAATGTAACTCGCCTCTGTGGTCTATCGGTCCAGATGTTGGACTTCACTGCATGAGGTTCCCGGTTCGATTCCAACAAAATGTCGGGCAACAAAAAGAAAATTTGGTTTGTTTCCTAATAAAAGAAAAACGTTGCTCGGGATTGCATATGTGGCCGGTTGGCGATAGGATTGCCACCTATCACATTGTGCAACTTAGTGTCTTCGGCTAGGTGTGGGTACCCTGGTTGTGCCTCTGCCTACCTCTTTGGAGATATGGGCATGAAGATACTTTTTTTTAAGTATATACTTTTGAACACAATACAAACGAATTATTAACGTTTATTTAATAATAAACAACCAATTATTTAAAGGATTCGTTAAATCTTTTAGGAACTAATTGTTAATAATTCGCTAATGCTGTGTTCAAGAGTACCTAAAGATAAAAGATTGACAAAGCAGTAATATAATGCGAATGTGGGTGGATGTAGTGTACCCGGGAAACCTAGATTCACATTCCACGATCAAATCGCTCGGGTGTTATTCGTAGGTGGTGTGAAGAATCGCCGTGACCGGCATGTTTGTGTGAAAAGGATAATGAATGTGGAGAAAGCTAGGCAGGTTTGCCAGGACTGTGACCAGCACTCAATACACTCTGCGTACCCCGTAAGGAACTTGACAAGATATGTATGTGTGTAAGAGTACCTAAACCAGCACATCCGATTCCAATTTCCAATTTGCATGAAATCGAGAGCTAATAGTAGCCCTACAGAATAGATAGACATTGTCTCTACATGGAAGAACAGGGTCAGAATCTGCATGAGTGTTTCTTCTATAACTATCATCATCGTTTCAGTCTCCTTATATTGCTGTTTGAAAATAGCACCAAGTCATATTTGACTTCGAAGGAATCTGACATTTCAATGACACGTAAATGTAATAATTTTAGCGCTGTAAAACTGAAAAGAGAATACAATACTACGTAAGAACAGACGGGACTTTATAGAGAAAAAAAAAACAATACCTAATGTCAAAACAGGAAGACCTTACTCTGCCAACCTGGAAAGTACGAGTATGTTACCAATACTACCAACCTAATGATTCCTACGTATTTAGCCCTGCAGTCCCTTACAGAAACCATGCATGCTCTCTCTCTTTACCTAAGACCCTGACATGGCATATCATAACTTAGTAATTTTGAATAATTTAAGCCGGTTTTTGCGAAATCAGATAATAAATTGAGTAATAAATTGAGTGTTAACGCTCTACTGCATACTCAAAAAATAATTAAAAAAAAATACGTGGTCCCGTCGTGACCACGGCCTATGCAACTAGGCCGAAATATCGACAAATAAAATAAAAAGAGATCGTGAGTATCCCGTATAAATAATTAAAAATGTTATTAATTCGCGACGATTTAAGTTTAAAAAAAATAGACATGTAAGATAGAGCGAGAAGGTATTAGCAGCGAGTGAGAACGCTATAGTTGCCATTAAAACTATTCCCCGTTTCATATGTTATTTCTAAGTATCTATTAAGACGTACTGTAAAACTGTGAAGGGTCAACTCCAATTTCAATAACCACCCCGCGATTTGATAATTATTTTTCCAAAGTTAGCTCAAACTTTCTACTCAGTTCCATGTAGATTTGATCCCGATCGACTACTGGTATTTGTGTTGTACCAATGTAGATAAATTTAAATTACCATGTAACTCGACGACTTTTGGTCGCCTCTACGAGGTATATAAAAATTTTGAAATTTTAGTATAAACCAAACGTACTAGTCCGATAGAATAAATTTGGAACCATAACCGTCCTTCCCAAAAAAGAAGCATCAATATCTGTTAGTTATTGGACGAGCAATAGCATTGGTACCTAACAAACATACAAAAATGATTTCTTCTTTTTTGGAGTCACTTAAGAAAACCCTAAGGCACGGGTAATACGGTTGTAGTTTGACGTAAATAGATAAAAATATAGAAATAAAACATATAAATTCCTATATTCACGCCAAATTGCCTCTATAGGAGTATAGAGTGCCAAATATATCCTTGTAAACCTACCTGGCATCGTCGACATTCAATACCCTTTTCAAACAAACACGCCGGTTTCAGAACCTCTTGACACCACCCTCGAATAAAACTCGAGCGATTGGATCCTGGAATGTCATCCTAGGTCTCTCCGAGTACTAACATGTATCCACATTCGCACTGTGTGTCTACTTCAATCTTTCATCTGGTATTTTTTTCTCTTGACTAAGCCGACGAGCAAGCCTTTCCTAGAAAAGGATACACCATAGAAATAATATATATGTAAAACAGAAGAAACTTTCCAAGAAGTCAGGAATATGCTTATGCTGCGCTAAGCGTCACGAGGTTAGAAAACGAAACAATAACATAAAACAATAACACGAGTAACAATAAATAAATACCCCTGGACATGTTACACAAATTGAATGTAGCCCAAAAGTAAGCAAATTATATGTTTGTGTTATGGGTGTTAGTCAACGATACTAGTACATAGAAATACTTAAATAGCTACCAGAATAAATTTAATAAACACGCAGACCCGGAAATGCAGACATTTAATTGTATAGCACACAAATGCCTGCCCATATTGGAAACTTGGAAATCGAACCTGAGATTTGAGTTTGGTCGGTGGAATTAGGCGTATATGCTATTTTTTTATTAATAACAGTTTTTTTAACTATTTAACTACAAGCATTACAATATATGGCAATAGCACAGACAAATCCTCTGATGTATAGAAATAATAGGTATAGTATATATAGTATAGAGACGCGGCTAGTATGCTTCCATCCAAAGGGCCCCAGACATATATAACCATCAGAAGCAGATTACACTTAAACCGCGTAGTTTTCTCTACTCTAAAGACAGATTTATAGAAGTAGTATAGTAGTAGTTAAAATTGTTTACACTCAGACTTCACCTAATACACAAACTAAATGTTGCCAACCCTATCAGTTAACGAACGTTACTTTAAACAAATTAGAATGTCTTATTGTGTTCTTTTGTTTGTTTTGGGATTAAATTACAATTTATCTAAACAAAAGCTTTATTAGCCTTACTTAGCTTGTTTAACATAGCTTTTCTCCGCTATTGTTCTATAATTTACATGGTATTTTAACCGAAAATATAATTATTTCATACATTTTTAATGAGCGTTTTTGTGTTTTCATAATACAGTTTTCAGGCATTATTATGCTCACATAGACAAATTTCACATTTGTTATATGATCAGGGATTTGCACAAGGGCGTAGCCAGGATTCTGTATAGAGGGGGGCAGACAAAGAAAATCATAGACTATGTAGTCTTAAAAAGTATCTTCACATTCATATCCCTGAAAAGGTAGTCGAGATATACTGTTTTAGTCATTTTTTATCGTATAACGACAGTCATTATGGCGGCAGGAATAGGTAAAGCGGCAAATTGCTGCACAGCACTCCACTTTGATGGTAATAATCTATATTTTTAATATACATTTTATCGCCTCTGTGGTCTAGCGGTTTAGTTGTTGGACTTGACTGCATGAGGACCCGGGTTCGATTCCCGGGCCGGGCAAAACAAAAATTGTGTTTTTCCAATTTCCTAATAAAAAAATGTTGCTCGGGATTGGAAATGTGGCCCGGTTGGCCATGGGCTTGCCACCTATCACATTGTGGGACTTTGTGTCTTCGGCTAGTCGTGGGTGCCCTGGTTGTGTCTCTACCTACCTCTTCGGCGATATGGGCGTGAAGATACTTTTCTATATTTTAACCAGTGCTCGCCGCTTATGAGCTGCCTGGCATCAAGGCAAACGGTCTATTCTACTCAGCGGACCTGGACAAATATGAGAAATAACGAGGAATGGCTACGAACAAGCACTTGGATATCCTAATTGTTAGAAATAACAGATAGAACGGTGGTGCTCCGACCAAGTTGCTATACAATTCCATCACCAGTACTCTTATTGGGAAGAACCAGTTTAAATTGATTAAGAAATTGGTCGCCATAAAAACAAGATTGGAATCTTGTGACCAGGAGCCCTACCATAAACCCTTATAGCAGTATTATTTCAATTTAGCTAAATGTTCGCTTTTGTAAGCAACTTATGATAGATGTCATAAGGTTGTCTTTCTCCGATGACAATAATTATTATTGAAATCATACTGTTTTAAGAGCTTATGGTAACCCCCAAAAAATGGCTAATTCTACACCAGGGAACTGGATCATCACGGACAAAACGTATTTCTCTTCAACGCCAATCTACTAGAATGCTAGATCACATTCAGGATTTCACAATTTTCTCTCAAAGTTCGTCAGTAAATAAACCGCTGCATCCATTTGATTTGTGCTCCAACATTCTAGTATCTAATTGTGTTTATTTCTTTTCAGCGAAACCAGAGCACGGTTCTGATATTTTTCGCTTTTAGATTTGAATTTTTCAGCAAACTCTTTAAACGAATGAGTGTGGTGTGGCAATTGAATGCTTTGAGAGTTTTAGGTCGACTTTTGCAAATATTAATTGGCAAACGTGCCAAACGTTCTAAACGTAGAATATTTCACTTTAACAAATCACTAAACAGTATCTACCGTTGGAGTTACTAAAATTGTAAAAGTGAATGAATTAATTAATGATGAAAAAAAGGAAATGAACGAAGCCACATACCTATAACTTGTATCGTGTCTTGCGATTAGGCATGACAATTTGGCCATCTAGTGGCCAATTGTAAGAACGAATTAATTAAAAAAAAGTTGAGAGGTGTCAAGGGACACCTGGATGGAACGAAGTTCTCTCTCTCCCCCTCTCTCTCTCAATCTCTATCAATCTCTAGTAATCTCTATTTCTATCTCTCTTTTAGAGAGAGACAGACAGAGAAACATGAAAAAAAACAAAAAAAATTAAATAATTAAAAAAAAAGTAAAAATAATAGAAATATAATGTATAAAAAATAATAAAAATAAAAAAATGAGAGAGACAGACAGAGAAACATAAAAAAAAACAAACATGCGCAATCCGCAAAGCTTACAATAGCTTACTATAGCAAAAAGTGTCGTGACAACTTTTCGTAAGAATTTTTTCCGTCTAGCCTCCTTTCACAACGCACAATAAGGAACTTCGTTCCAAAAAGAAATGAATTAAGCAACATACCTTTAACTTTTATGGTGTCTTGCAAATTAGGCCTTACAATTTGGCCGTTAAGTGGCAAAATTGTAATAGAAATTATTAAAAATAGAAATGAATGTAGCGACATACCTATAACTTCTGTGATGTCAAGAGACTGCGATTGTCTCTTACAATCAAAAAAGCCATGTATTCTTGTACACTATGTTATCCCATAAATAAACAAAGAATTGAAAATGTTCAATAACTTTTATCCTATTCGTCTAAAAACAAAAAAACTATCCATAATGTAGCATAGAATAATCTCGATCAAACCAGGTTTCAAACAAAGAAATCCGCTACAATCTATTCGTTTAAGAGTAATAATACTACGGACAAATATACACACACATACGTGAAACTTTATGTATAACTAACGTATTAACTAACGAAACGTATGTATGACTTTAGGTATACAAACCCTATTTTCATTGAGGGTTAAAAATAATCGATAAAACCGGGCCGAAAAGCTGGTGGTTAAAGCGAGGGCAATAACATAAAATGTATTCTGAAATTCAGCTCTGAATATTGAAAGCTCTAGTTTTATGTAAAAGGCCTGTCTAATGAGATTCACAGCTATAAAACGCAATGGAAGCTTTGAAAACGTTTACAAATCGCTTTTTAACGAAGCCTCAAAGCTACGGGTCAATAGATCTCCTTTATTAAAACCGCATTCGAACAAATATTTTACTTTAGCTTCCTGCTGGCTGTAAGCGTTATATACTTCCTTTTATCATTCATCATTTTTCGCTTATCCGTGAGTCTGCGAGTGTTATTATTCGTTATTTTTGTTCTCGTTTTCGTCATTTTTTGTATAACATTCGGTAATTAGGGAAAAGTTCCACATCCCACAATTATTCTTAATTTATTTTGTCAATTATTTTATTGATATATTTAATTAAAAAGTATCATAATGCATCTGTCCACGATGCAGGCAAAGGTAGAATCAGACTGTTCAGTATTAATAGGTTTAATAAGTTTTTGACGGATTCTAAAAATAAGTTCTCAATTAGACTATCTATTTTTTTATTTTTTTGTTTGTTACGCGATTACTCCGCCAATAGCCAACCGATTTTTGTGGGTATTTTTAATAAAGTGTAGGACATGGTTTCGTGGTCGTCTGTGGGTATTGAGTTACACTTAATAATGCATATTTTTTTATTATCAAGCTTAGTGAAAAATGTATGCGTTATTAAGTGTAACTTAAACAGTACCAGTAGATAAAATTTATTTGGCAACCATGCCATTTCAGAACCATTTGCTATTTTTCTAAAAACGAATTATCAAATTGCGATGTGGTACCCAATGAAATAGTTGGAGTCGGTTTTTGAAGTTTTACTGCGCTTATTAGTGTTTTTTTAAGTTTTTTTTGTAACATGAATTAGTCTTTTAAACATTTTTTTTCAAATTGATTTTCACCGTCTAATTCATAGTTTTTTTTTATTTGGGGTTAGATTTACTATTTATGTGACTTGTCCAGGAATATTTATTTTTATTATTATTTACTTTTTAATTCTATTGCTATGGAGTCATGCCTTTGTATTTCTAGTGTTACTTTCATGCCAGTTCTCTCTTTTGTTCTGCTCGCACTTTCTTACTTCATACTACATCTTTATTTCGTGCTTATGGGGAGATACCCACCTATCTAATTGTGTACCTGTCTATTAATTTTATTTCATCTTTATTACGTTTTCTAGGCTTTCATGTTAACATAATATACTTGGGCTACAAATAATTTTCTTATTTTTCCGTCTCTAATTCATGATTGCAACAATACGGGTTTACCAAATGCTTACATATTATCTTGTAAGAATAAGTTTGCTCTTTTCATAAAGATTCCCAAGTCGTATTTGGGAAATATCTTTTCGTTTTAAGCAACTGCTTCCACAGAGAAATCGTACGAAGTAAGACATATCTTGAGATCGCCAAAGCGTTTAATAGCTCATGTACATTGCAAATGTACCTTTGAACTTTGATGCGACGTCCAAAAACCAACAAAGCGACTGGAATCAAATCAAATATATTCTCAAAGTATTCTAGTAGAGAAACCCAGAAGAAAATATTGAATACTCCAGATCTCTACGTTGATACGTACTACTGGTGAAGAATCAGGAAGTAGTTTCGTGTTTTTGACTTGGATTTCGACTTCATTGTTTAGTGCTACACTGGCGGTAACTTAGTTGCGCAGTCATTAAAGTAATTCTAAGTTATCCCTATCTTCTTTCCAAGAAAGTAAAAGAAAGAGACGAAACACGTTCAGTGCTGTCAGATTAGTCTGTAAACATTTTTTACAAGTAACTGACTAAAAATTTAGTCTTCGGAGAGCACTAATTAAAAATGTTACAATTTGATTAGTCTAGACTAATTTGACATGACTAAAATGTTCCATTTCTTATGTTTTTGTTGCATTTGAAAACTATAACATACATCTAAAATAATTTTAATTTGTACACAGCAGAATCAACAGCACTACAAAAATAATTTAGATCTATTGCACCAAACTAAAGGAAGTGTAAAATATTTCTTATTTCGCTGTGTTATCACCATTGTTTGGTAATGGTTTACTATGACTAGATAATTTTTATTTTATTTATATGATAATGGAAAGCAAACAAACAGTCGGATTTCCTTCTGGTAAGAAATTCACGATGCCTAGAGACACTAAAGGTGGTAATGAAGCCTTGCCAACCTGAGGCCGTGACGTTAAGTCTCGAGCAAAAGTAAGTTTATTGGCTACCGGAGCACATCAACGGCAAGCGCTGACGTTATGGCAGCAGGAATATATAAGGAAGTGGTACAAAATCGGGGGAATCTCTGTGAAACTCTACCACCTAATCAGATGTCACGTTATTACTGACGATAAGCCTATGTCCCTTTTTACGACCTGCCTGGTAGGAAAGCAGATTATCTATTTTGCGAAGGAGCCCGGACCAACACGGGGGATATACAGAAGATTCTGTATAAAATTGCGTATTATGTAAATTGTGTATATGTGTATTTTATACAGAATCTTCTGTATATCCTCTACTATATATAACTGCAAATATTTCCACCTTTTATAAAAAAAACAGCTATCTTAATACCCACGTCTCCATAGACAAAGCAGAGTACGCCCACGATTAGCCGAAGGTACTTTTAGTCCACAATATCCTATGCGGTGTATTTACATTACCATTAGGTAATATATCCGTTGGTTCGTCTACTTAACTCATAGAAAAAAAGAACACGTATAGTTTTCAGGAAACTCAACAAAACCCATATTTGAACAAGTAAAGTGAATGTACTAAATGGCTTTTGAAATTCAAAATATACCCGGATTCAGCATGGCGGGGTTATTGCGAAACGGTTTTTAATGCCCTAAATACCGCCAAGGTTTTAATTAAATTCGTCAGTTATTTAATTATATTCCTGATGAAGCCAAGCTTATATTGAAATAGAGATATTTCCTGGCTTTAAATTTAGATATTTCACTAGTAGTATCCCCGCGGTTTCTTCGGCACTACAAAGTCTGTATTTTTATCGACTTTGCAGATTTGAGATAACTAATATGATATGGTTTTAATACTTTTAACTTCAAACCTATTTCAATAAAATTATTAGATTAAATGTGTATTGAAGAAAAAATTAATGTAATTTTTAGTTGGCAACGCACTTTTGTGTTTGATGTCTATTAGTATTAGTGTTTTTTTAACATCCATACATATTTTCACGCCAAGTCCCTTACAGTGCAGGCAGAGGGTGTCGACTGAAAAATCTCATGACACTGACAGACCTATTTGGCTTCTTTCACTCTTTTTACCCTTTACCCTTTTTATACAAAGATGCAGGTTTCGGAGACTCTTGACACCACCCTCGGATAATATCCGGGCGATTTGATCGTGGAATGTCAACCTTGGTCTCCCCGGGTACCTTCATCCATCCACATTCGCACTGTATGTCTGCTTTGTCAATCTTTCATCTGTCATTCTTCCCACATAACCGAACCAGCGGAGCATGCCCTTTCTCCTATTAACACCAACACTTTCTTTCAATTCAACTCTTTTTCGGATCTCACTTTTACAAATGCGGTCAGCGAGTTGTACACCAGTGATTTTCCGTAGGCCTTTCGTATCGACCGCATTTATCCTACTCTCATGTTTTTTTTGACATACCCAACTCTCACTTCCATACAACAACGTTGTGATAAGCATAGATTTATGCAAAGCTAGTCTAACATTTTAACCTAAAACCTCGTTTAGAAATAGATTACCCAGCGCTCCAATTACACTATTCCCTGTACACACTTCCATCCCTGCTAAAAGCACAACCAAATAAAAATTTCATTTCTTGGTACAGCATTACATAATCAACTAAAACTCTTACGCTACGTTTCCAACAAAAAACGTTTACGTCCAACAGAAAATCCTGTATTTGATTTTCAATCTAATATAAAAAATGCTTGCTCATATCCCGTGGCAAGGGAGTCCGTACACAGGATAAGTAATGTTTACAGGAGAGACGCGAATTCTGAGAAACTACCATTACAAACACCAAAAGCTTTCATTGTCATTTATCAAGGACGTAATAAAACTGTCACTCCCACTCCTCGAAAAGCGAGTCTTTGATTTATCGCCAGACACACCTTAAGGCCCTTAACACATGTTACACAGTGCAGACAATGGTAGTAATTTTATTGTACACATACTAACGGCTTATATTACATAGTTATAATTAGAGATAGTGCTCTTTAGATCAGTTCTCAAGTAACCCCTGTTATTTTTCGATAGGTAATAAAAAACATTTTAATAACAAAACTCTAGTAAGCCTATCTCTATTTGTAGATAAGTAATGAATATTAGCCGTGGGCTAATTTTAAATTATCGCTATTTTGTTTCAACGATAGTTTTACAACGGTACAACGGTAGTTTAGTTAGAACGGACACTGATTTTAATAGCAAAGTTTTCCCATTTGAACGTGCTGTTTAATCGTGGAACTTGCCATGATTGGCACAAGTAACTGAATAATAAACAAAAGATTTGACAGATGTCACCAAAACCACTGCAGGCCATCAAAATCCCACTTTAGAATGAATAACTCTTAAATATTTTGTTGCGCTAAAAAATTTGATTTAGTATTTAATGTAGCAGTCTTTCAGTAAAATAGTTTAGCTTTAAAGATCAAACGATGCAGTATTACAGTAGTATTGCAGTATTGACGCATTAATTAAAACAAAGTCCTGAAAGTGACTGCAGAGACTGTCCGTTAGTCGGGCACATCAATTGAAATGAATATTTTTAATGTGTGTTGTGTGTGTGTGTGTGTGTTTGTTTAACTGTGTGTATGTGCGTGTGAGTGTGTGCGTGTCTGTTTTTTTGAACGGATAAGCAAAATTTTTTTTAAAGCTAACGTGGTTGAGATGGTTCCTACCTAAATCACGTGTAGGTATTGTCGGGTGTTACTGCATTTTTAATTTTTGTTTAGTTTGGTTTTTAAGTACTAACACAAAAAAATCTCTACTAGGAGATTAGATTTGAGTTATCTGAATAAAGCTACGTTTTTTTTTTCTAACAATAGTGCTAGCCATGCGTGTTCAGTATATTAAAAAAAATGGATGTGGGAATTTTATAAATTTATATGACAAGTTTAATTTCATGCTAAGACTTGAAGCCGTAAACACCGTTTTAACATGTATAAAAAAAGGGTATGAAATTTTGTAACATGAATTTGCAAACCTAAATAAATAGAAATTAAAATAGGAATCCCTTACGTATTAATTAACGAGTTGGGAGGCCTTTGAGTCCATTTCTGGAACCATATAGGTACCTTTAATACTATTTAAACACGTGGGTTAATTCTGTCACAATGTCAGTGATAGCCATTTCTGTGTGCAAAAAAAATCTGCATCGAAATCCGTTCAAAACTTATAATGTCACAAATACAGATGCACACACCCACGCACACGCGCGTACACACACATACACGCACGCGCGCACACACGTCCTACTAAGCACCCATTTCTTTCCGGAGGCCAAAAATATAAAAATCGCAATCGAAAGTTTTCAGTCGCAGATTTGCACGGGCCTAGATATGTTCTTGTGCTACTTGGTATGTATGAAAGGCTGGAAGCAATAACGTGATGTCAGAGGTGTCTGAAACAAATTAGCTCCGGAAATTTTCCGTAGTCTCTATCAGCAGTTGCAAATATTGACATTCTTAGTCAAAATGTGAAGCTAGTAATAGTAGTAATTCTGCTGAGCTCTAACTAAACTTATTTAAGTGCATGATATCTCTTTTTAGTGTAAAAAATACAAAAAAGATGTAACATTTTAGACAAGTCAAATTAGTCGGAACATTTTAACTCGTTAAGTTTAAATCAACGGTTTTCGAGGTACAGAATAAACATGTATATCACAAAACAAACTAATCTGACAGCACTAAACGTGTTTTGCCTCTTTCTATTGCTTTCGTTGGAGGAAGATAGCAATAACTGAAAATTAGTTAGTACACTGCAGAATTACCACAAATGTAAGATGTATAGTTTCATTTTTAACCGACTTCGCCAAAGGTTATATGTTTATTATTATATGAGATTATAATATGTTTGACTCCTTCATTTTTTTATATATGTTAATTGATAACTTAGTCATTTTTTTAGTGTTTTTTTTTTATTTCGAAAGCGTACTTCCGTTGTAGTTCCATTGCAAAGTTTCGATAGTGATGATCCAGTGAAATCGAGCAAAATATTTAATTGTGTATGTCAATGATTTACTTATTGGAATCAAAATCGGTTTATTGCAATTCAATTGTTTTTTCGCAATTCAATTATTTAAGGCTGATAAGATGAGATTACTAATAGCTAATTACCAATTATTTCCTGCCACCACAACGTCATTGCTTGCCGTGGATGTGTTTCGGTTTGACGGATAAGGTAGCCGGTAAACTTACGCACCATTATTACCTTTGATGTTTCTAAGCAGTTTGAATTTCTTACCATCGGGAAACTCGTGTACTTGTTTGCCTTCCAATATCATAAAAATATAAAAAAAATAACCATCAGATGGATTCTTAATCTAGTCGAAATCAAAAAAGCATCTTCACCCCCATATCCTTGAAGGGGTAGGCAGAGGCACAACCATGGCAGCTACGACTAGCCGAAGACACAAAGTCCCACAATGTGATAGGTGGCAAGCCTATCGCCAACCGGGCACATTTTCAATGTCGAGCAACATTTTTTTTATTAGAAAATTGGAAAACCCCAATTTTCTTGTTGTTGCCGGGCCCGGGATTCGAATCTCATGCAGTCAAGTCCAACAACTGAACCGCTAGACCACAGAATCGAAATCAAAGGTTGGATTAATGTAGGTGGAGGCAATAGCAGAAAGGACATTTTTGTATAAAAATAAAAAAGTAGGCTGAGAGTAAAAGAAGGCATTAGTAGCATCTGCTGTCCTAAATGTATCATCACACGACCACTGGTAGAAGAGTGCAAAACTAGCAACTTACTGGAGTAGAGGTCATAGCCTTATACATATTTCTGCCACCATAACAACAGTGTTTGGCACTGTCGCGTTTAATACTCCGGCAGGAAATCACCGACGTGTATTGCGTACACAGGCCACAGTTGCCATTTACCATCACGAAAGCTGTTTTCGCTGCCATGTAAAAAACAGACGTCCACTTTCACATCTTTACAATCTTTTACTTTTTTATGCAATTGGGAAGCAACTCAGATTAGTGGCGTGTGTATTCTGATGACTCAGGCTGAGTTTGAAATGCTAATTACTGTTATTTACTGTAGGTCACGTGTTATTGACAAAAATTCGCCTCTCAAGAGCTGTCTGATAGGTCTTCACTAAGAGTAACACCAATTTTACTTACTTTGAAATTGCTAATTGATATGATATGACACTCAAAAAGGACGATAAATTAGAAAGACTCAGTGATATTTAGAAATGACATCAGGGTCTTTGTCAGGGCGGGACCAACATTAGGTACTTATTTAAAGTTAAGATAAACTGCTCGAAACTTTATCGATCAAAGCGAGACCTCGCAGAACCCTCGTGCTAGTGAAGGTTACTTTGTGATTGATGTCATCGTTTAGTTGGCATCAAAAATCCAGTAATTTAAGCTACTGGAGTATTCTACTAGTGTAGGCAGTAATTTTTAGGCAGAGTGCTATCTAGCAGCTTTTGAAAATGGTACTACTGCCTTGCTTATTCGTGTTGCAATAGTTTTTTACGGCAAATAATATAAAGCAAGGTACTTGCGCCTAAGATAGCCCAGTTTTTAATATGGCCCATTTTCAGTTCACAATTCCATCTTAAGAACTGGGATTTCTTAGGCGCAAGTACCTCAGTTTAACTTGGCTCCGTTTTTGAAATAAATACTGCCATTGTCGCCTTCTACGCTGAACGGTAGGGTAGCTACTTGGCTTGTGACGATCCTGGCCTAAAGCGACAGTGTGTGATAAAATCACTTTTATCAGTCGTCAGACTGACACTGACTGACTGACTGACAGACACTAATATTCGAGTTTAGTACAAAACATTTATTGGCTTAACTATCGGCTGTCACAGTATCAAAATGCATCAACATCCGTCGCAAAGTTTTAAGGATCTAACCACGCTTAGGGACAGAAAGCGGAAAGCGACTTTGTTTTTAACCGAGTTCATATACTATATAATGATAACAAAAATCCTCTTAAAATATATTTAGATCAGACTTTGTGACAACTTCTGTAAAGGGCAATAAATCCTTATATTGTTGCTGGGATGGAAGAAATTTTATATTCCTTGATAAGGGCTTCATCTGTTATCAAAAGGTCTTGAACGAAGCATAAATGTACAGGCGACGATAAAATGGTTTGTTGCATTTATAAAGGCTATTAAAATGTTAAGATAAATATGAAGCAATGAGGAACGTTAAATTGTTTTTTATGTCTTTTATTACGATAAAGAGTATCTCTGTATTTTTTATTTTCTTGGGTTTTTATCGAAATGTCAATTACGTAAGTTTGTATGTTTGTTACTTAATAACTAGTCCAATAATGAACAGATCTTGTTGGTTCCTCTTTGGAACAGTAGGAAGGTTGTAAGGAACGAGTATTTGATAAAGATTGGACTAGTATATGAGTTAAGCTTACTAAATAATATATATCTTCCTATATTACCATGTTATCATCGCTCATACATGAGAAAAAAAAATGTTTGTAAACTTAAGTCTTAAATGTAGAACAGACTCACATTTGCTTAAAACCCGATTTATTTAATAACTGACGTACGTCAATCAAAATTGAAACTTAAAACATAATATTTCGCTAAATAAATATTATGTTGTAATCCTTAGATACTTTTTACAACCCGTACGAACAAAGAGTATAAATACTATACCTATACAGGACCGTACGAATTGAGTGTGCACCATTGACCTCTAATATTCCTATTTCTATCCTGTGCACCTCGCGCTGTGACATCATTTGTCATTTTTCATTAATTTATCATTTTTTATGTTGATAAAAGATTGCTTTCATAACGATAGCAAAGATGCTATCGCTACTGAGCGCTTGCGACGAATGCGGGGCGCCTCGCGGGGCAGTAGGAGAGCAAAGTGTACAATTGATTCGTACGAGTTGTACCTATTAGATTTGACGCAAAACAATTCAAGAGGTACGCCGTCCTTAGTCCATGTAAAACCTATAGAAATAACACTGGCAATCTTCATTGTCGTGGTGTTCATGAATGGAGGGTCTTTGAAGTATGTATTTAAAGGTTGTTGGTATATCTTTGATCAATGGACTGTATAATTAATTAAATGTGGTTACCAGTTATTAGGAAATGACGGAATAAATAAATATCCCTGGACAAGTTATACAAACTGAATTTAACTCCATAGTTAGCAAATTACAAAAACATTTCTGAACAAAGTTACACAAATTGAATCTAACCCCAAAGTAAGCAAATTACATGCTTGTGTTATGGGTGTTAGTCAACGATATTAATATATAGAAATACTTAAACACCTAGACCCAGAAATACAGAAATCTAAATGTTCATTGCACAAATGCCTGCCCCTGTCGGGAATCGAACCCGAGCCTCGCGGTTGGTCGATGTAGTTAGGCGTGTACGCTAGTCATTCGACCAACGAGGCGGTCATAAGAAAGATCAACTAACATTATCCGAACCGACTTCTGCCTCGTTAGTCGAGTGGCTAGCGTACACGCCTAACTACACCGATCAACCGCGAGGCTCGCGTTCAATTCCCGACGGGGGCAGGCACAGCACAGAAAACAGGTGAGTGCAGTCACTCACACTCTCGGTCACTACAAATTTAACACTTTTGTTTCTGACTGTACCTACATAAAGACAAATACTTGTTTATGAGTAAAACTCGTTAAATCAACAAATCAATAATTTAGTACCCGTTGTATCGGTGATCGAAACAGACTTATTAAAAGTCAATTAAGAAGTTAAATATAACAAAATAAATTAATTAATAAATATGGATGAAGAACGGCAACCATTATTAAGTCCTATATTATCAGAAGTTACGTATAGGAAACAAAGGTAAGATAAATAAAGATAAATAAGTTTTTAAGTCCACCAAAACACAAACCGATTTATTAATACACGGAGTAAAGTACTCCAAGGTTCAACCTAGCATTAAGTCTTAATAAAGTCTTTACTACAATGTAATACCGACTGTAATATCAACTAAATTTTACTCCTACGTTAGTCCATGTTTATTAATAAGATTTAGGTTGGCAACGCACTTGAAAGCCCTGTTTTGTGTTTGTCAAAATTATAAGTAGAAATGCTTAGATTTTTTTTGTGACACAAAAGGCAAACAACCTGACGGAGATCTAAGATAATATGTTAAGTAAGACACTAAATTTACTAACGATGCGTTGCCAACCTGAGGCTAAGATCCTAATCCTCTCACGTGTCTAAATTCGACTGCTCTCCTAGACCCCAAAATCGAAACCCGACAATGTCGAGCATGTCATGTAGATGAGAATAGGTAACGCGACAGTAGGCACTAATCCGAATGAGTTATTGCTTTCCTTAATCCAGTAAAGGCGTTAATGATATCTAAACCAATACTTACTTCATCTGCCTCTTACGAGAAAATGGGAGGAAAATTAGTGTATATTCTATATTAGACCCCCGACCATCATTCGTAGAACAGCTAAACTAGATTTTCTTATTTTCTCTCGACATTCTTTATCGATAGTTCCTAGGTATAATACTGAAGTATATTGTATCGTTCGAGATATTACGTCAGCGAGTTTTACATGCACCCGACGCGTTGCATCTTAGGTTGAATAATGGTTAGTATGCGAGACTGTTGCTATAGCAAAGTGTATGCTGATATAATATACATAATAGTATATTACGGAGATTTTGTGCGGCGTTTCATAACTGACAGGCGTCATTGTCCGCGGATCTAGTTAGAACACGAGTTTTTTAAGTAAAAAAATTGTCTTCACGCCCATATCCCCAAAGCACCCACGACTAGCTGAAGACACTAAGTCCCACAATGTGATAGGTGGCAAGCCTATAACCAACCGGGCACATATCCAATCCCGAGCAACTTTTTTTTTATTATTACAAAATCGGAAATACCACATTTTTTTTGTAGCCTGACCCGGGATTCGCACCCGGGACCTCATGAAGTCAAGTCCAACACTTGGACCGCAACTCTTAATCACCAATACACACAAGGATGTCACACACCGTCTTTTAACCGCGTCGGGGGCGGCAGAGAATGAGTCTGTGTGTTTACACTGAATTTATTTCCAGGTCGCTCACGTACGAAGAAGTTATGGCCACCCGGCGATCAGTTCCTTGGCGTCGTGCTCGACTCGGGCTAGTGATTGCATTCTGGGCAATAATGGCAATAGTTATGTCCTTAATAGTATCGATAGTAATGGCTAACAAATGTACTGACCCCATCCCTATACCTGCTGTACCACCAGTACATATGTCTTTGACGCCTTTGGTTCTTTGAATTTTTTAAATTATATTAAAAAAAATTTTCTTTGTATAAACTTTCTTTTGACATAAAAAATAATAAACAGACCTTACATACATAAATATTGAATTAAAACAATTTAAAACAAATGTGTCATAACTAAGTCGATTATATTGCAATGAACATTTACGTAAGTATATTTAAATACAGTTATACTTTTTATGGAAGTTCATAAAACCGCAAAAAAACATGTTCATTAAGAATAACATTTTAAAAACATGTAGATATAACTTTTAACACAGGGAACAAGTTCTTAATTTAGTAATTAATAACCTGTCTCTAAACCTATCAAAATAACATTAGAGTTTCGTTGTCAAACTAATTACAAGTTGGTTGCGCGATGTTTTTATTTTTGTAATGGGCACAAAAGTGAATATTTTTTTCCAGTTTTAGGGACCTAAAAAAAATGCTGTTTCTTCTTCTGACTAGCTAGGATTGGATGTGATCGTAGTTTGCGGTAGACAGGATTAATTTAATTTTGAATTGTGTATGATAAATTATGAACCTTTTCATAAATATTATATTGTACCCCCGTGTTGGACCGGGCTCCTTTCTAGAATAGACCATCTGCCTTCCTGTGCCAGGCAGCTCGTAAAAGGCGAGCATAGGCTTGCCGTCCCTAGCACTAGGTGGTGGTAGTTGGTAGTTTCGCAGCGACTCACCCGGATTGGTACCACCGCCTTACCTATTCCTGCCGCCATAACGTCATGACGTGTTCCGGTTCGAAGGGTAAACAGCCGGTAAAAAACTTACTTTTGCTCGAGGCCTAACATCCCGGCCTCTGGTTGGCAACGCACCATTACCTTTGGTGTCTCTAGGCGGCGAGAATGTCTTACCATCAGGAAATCCGTCTGCTTTTTTGCCTTCCAATGTCATAAAAAAAATATTAATATATCCTGGGGTTAGGACCCGGGAACTTATAGACTGTGTTGTATTCACCTCTCGCTCCGCACTATAGAATATGTTCATCTATATCACCACTGTGTAAATATAAGTAGATTTCATCGTTTGAACAAATGTGCCAAATTTATATATATTATAATTAATTAATTATTACAATTCTATTGATTAATCATGTCAGAATTCCTTTTATTTATTTATTTATATAGAGCGTAGGTATTTATTTTATCAAATAAGCTTAATTTATATACTGTCCTACTTATACGTGACATGGCTCGCCTAATGGTAAGAGGTAGCCGCAGCTTAGAGACACAATAGAATTTGTAGGTGCGTTGCTGTCCTATGGCCAGGGCATAAGGCCAATTATTGTGCAAGTGTACCGGCTCATGACATGTCATTGACATTGTCGCTATGGCGGCAAGTACTACTCCGGCCAGTACCAGCACAGCATCCACACACTGGACCCGGACCAACACGAGGGAAACGCTTGAGCCGTTAAGAACGTTTTATTATAAAATTTAGTTATCAAAAACACTACATGCGTTTCATTGCACACTTCCTATTCATTACACGTATTTTATTTGTTTTTTAAGAAAGTATTATTTTTACGATCAAAAAATTAAAAAGTAATACAAAAAGGCAGATTTAGTTATAATTCTGAAGATGCATACACTTGAAGTATGGTGCATCAACATGGCTGACGGTATTTAATTTATAAAAGACGCTGAGTAACAAAAACTATATGTTACATTACCGTAACATAGTAGTATATAGTATGAGAAATAAAGTGGTTGTGACATAAGTGTGTCCACATATGGATCCTAAAAAAGGCCTAGCAAACTAAAGTCAAATAAGAAATCAGATTGACTGGTCTCTACAATTTTTTTAATTGAATAATTAAAAGACGGCCCTACAGCAAAGCTTTCCATATTATTTAAATGTATGATTGTCCCTAAGCACCAACATAATCATCGGTTTAAACAAAACACAGGAAATAAGAAAAGACAATGTATTTCCATTTTATTTATTTAAAACATATTATGTTTTCTTCAAAATATAACATTTTAATTTTATTTATTATAATATATTATTCCAAAATTAGATCTACTTATTTGTGTAGGTTTTTTAGTGGCTGCGTTTCTAAATACTGTGTTCCGGTCTGGGTTGCTTTTAACAATACAAGCCGCTCACAATAAAAACACTATCACTAACACCGCGACATTAGTATACTGCGACAATCAGTCCGATTGACCAGGTTAAGTGTCTTCCCTATTCCAGCCTTTTTACTTTAGTATTGTTCTCGTTTTTTTATAAGTGTTACAAAGTCTGTTCAAAACCAACGGTTTTAAACTATGAAATCGCTTTAAAAAATCTATTAATCTAGAACAGCCTTTCCCAAAGTGGGCGCTAACGCCCTCTTGTGGGCGCTGGAAGCCTAGAGGGGGGCGGTATAAATCTTGAAAAAAATGTTTTTTTTAAACTAGGCGCAACAAATATGTTATTGAGGTTATTGACAAGAAAAAAACGAGGGGGGGGGACGCTACAAAACAACTGATTTTCAAAGTGGGCGTTACATGAAATAAGTTTGGGAACCTCTGATCTAGAATTTTACTAGTTTTTTTTTTAATTAACGTCTTTATAAAACTATGGTTTCAAATGGTATTCTGCAAATCCACTACTACGTTATATTCTTAAATATCTTATATATACCCATACAAATAAATTAGTACCTTATCATTAAGTTTAGGCGAATCTCGTGCGTATTTCGGAACGATTTTATTAAATTCTCTTACCTTTCAAAATACGTGTTATCAAAATTAGCATAGCCCTGGCATTTAACTAATACCTAAATTAATACTCGACTGATAACTAACCCATATATCACGTAATAATCCTACACAAGGAGTCTGGTATAGAATAGAGCGCGTACAGTTGTATCTCATCTGACGAACGATTTTGACTGTTTTGCTTCACCAAGTTTGTCAATTCACATAACGCTTCATCTAGGATGTTGTGCCGCTTGAGGAATCTGAAATACGAAATATTAATTAATAAAAGAATTCGCTTTACGAGGGCAGTGATATTTTAAAAAGCTTGTCGCTTGTTTTGGGCCTGTCTGTCGGTATGTATTGTCAACTGTTCTCTTCTCGACTATTCAAAAGCGGAGATATATTAATCTATATATTAATACGTGATGCCAAAAGTTTGGACCCCTTTTTACGAAATAACGAACGACTCACGACGGCACCTATTTGTCTAATTCTTTTATTTGTCGTGTTAGTTATGGTCACAAACCCGGGAAAATTGTCGGAAAATGGGAAAAACGATACATTATTTTTACCATTCAAACTGAACGGACGAAGCTCGCCAGGACAGCTAGTAGGGGATAAAAGTGTTTATGAAAATGTATTCTTAGCTGACGAAGTCGAAATTAAACAGCAATTATATAGTATAATAGAGATACGCAACACGCGATACTCACGCATCAGTGACAGATTTGAAAGCGCTCGGCAGGTGTGCGACCAACAGCGGCGCGGTGAGGTTCGCGGCGAGCGTCCGCACGCACGCTCCCTCGCACGCTAGAGCCAGCACACTCACGCGCACGCGCGACAACATGTGCGACATGCCCAGGTGGGACAGCATCGACATTATCTGGTTGTTTATCTGTTAACAATGTTTTTACAGCATAAATATTAATCATCATCATCACAGCTTAATCCCGGTTGTTCCTAACGTTTTAAGGTAATATCACCCTTAAGGAAGATTCGCTTTTTGAACCCATTCATCATTGCCTTAGCCAATACTATGAACTTGTACTGAATGCCTTGTGCTAAACGCGGTAACGATACTTGGACTCGATATCGCGTCCACGGCACCGTCAATAAAGTAAGTTGGACGCGAATTCGCGTTTTCGGCACATTGAACTTAAATTCTATCGAAAATTGCTATTCTTCCGAAATGGCTTCATACTTTTAAATTACATTGGTGTAGTATGGAAAAAAAAAATATAAAAATCAGGGGTTATAAACTATAGATTATTTTTCGTATTAATTCTATTTGATATTACTTTTTTGTTAACCGGTTTGTTGCGGCTTCCATTTTCGAATAGTTTTTGCCTTGGTTGTGAACAAATTTTGGGGGCAAATTGTTTATTACTAGCTAAAAGTTTATTAAATATCTTTAACAAAGTATTATACAGTTGCAAGTTAAATTTAATTGGTTAACTAGTTGTACCAGAAAAAAAAAAGTCGCGCTTTCTTCATACTCAGATGATGGAATTTTCAAGCCACAAAAGAAGTTTAAGGACAATGCTACATGCACAAAAATTGTCGACAAATATGTTGACCGAGTACCCTCCATAATAGATTTGCATGGATGCCCACAATTCGACCAGTTTGTATCTAATGAACTATTAAGATTTGATGCTGGTCCAACATATATAGTAATTCAAAAAATCGATTAGTTTGGAGAACAAAAGATTTTCTGTTTGGGCGCATATATATTTTCACAACCACAATCGTTTTTGTTATTATAATTATAGTGCCATCGCCAAACAAATTATTATTGAGTATTTTTATACAAAATAAATCGCGTTAAACAGTTTGTCACTCCTGTTTCATTTCATCGAACCGGATGCGATTATGCGTACAAGGCATGGTGCGTGAAATAAATGATTGAAATAGTTTTAAAATTTCATGTTATATCCAGGAGCCGCTTTGAGACTGTTAACTTTGAATTTAGATGTATGTATATTTTCAATTTCTGATTATTTACTCTTGAAATGAGGAAAAACAAGACAATTCAGAACTCGAATAATCAACAAATCGAATATAATCGAGTAAGAAGAATCTCGATGCGTGGCGATCTACCACTGTGCGATTCCGAAGACATTTTTCCCGTATAACACCTTTGTGGAATCAGTCACCGAGGCCGGTATTCCCAAACGATTATGACTTAGGAACCTTCAAGAAAAGAGCGTACTCATTACTTAAAGGTCGGCAACGAATCTGTGATACTCCTGGTGTTGCGGATGTCCGTGGGCGACGGTGATCACTTTCTATCAGGTGACCCACTTGCTCGTTTGCCTCCTCTTCTATATAAAAAAAAGAATGCGAATGCGCGTCCATGCCACCGGAACAAAAGTTTGATGGACGCGAATTCGCGTCTAAAGCACTGAATGGGTTAAGGGTGGCGGACACTTGGACGAGCCCTACCGTAAAGTATTGCATTGCATACTATACTTAAGCACAAATCTGCCGCGATGCGGCCGGGCATAGTATGCGTTGTCGCATACAAATGAATGAAAGCAATCTAGGTGGATTATTGTAAGTCGATGCATCCGGTCAAAACTGTGCGCTTGCCTTTATGCTCACTTCCCCACTTGGCGCTACTTTCGACGTTTTTTTTAAGTCAAGTGAACTTGAAAAGCGCGAGTTCAGCAACACATTAGCCATTCAAAAAAGGCATTGTTAAGGTAATACCATTTTTTAATAGCTATGGCGTTAAAGGATTTGCTAAATATGTAGCCTGACTTCTTACGTACAAGACGGTCTAACGACCACTAATGTGATATTTACAATTTATGCGCTTTATTATACCAATTACCGTTAGTGTTTTAAAAAGTGATAATTGCAAATCACGTTACACAATTATTACATCATAGCAATGATAGCATAATTTTTGATATTTATGCATAACGATCTAAGGTCTATTTCTGAGTCGGGCAAAACAAAATGACTCGGTTGGCGATAGGTTTGCCACTTGCACATTATGGAATTGAGTATCTTTGGCTTATGAGTGCTCCTGTTGTATCTCTGTCAATCTCTTCGGTGATAAGGGCGGTAAAATATTTTTTTTATAGTGTAAAATTACCTGGACTTCGCAGTGTCTCTTAGAATTCTTGGTCATCCGGTCACTAGCCGTAATGAATGTGATGGATGTCGTTGGACTGCCAGACTTCTCACTCTCACTCCAACTGATTGATCTACTTCCTGAGAACACATAATAATCCTATATTTTACAAACTCGTAAAATAGGTAGTAGAAATATAGAAATATTGAAAATATTTCAGAAAAATATATGATGGGTAGGTTATTGTAAGCTCTCACATTTTTTAAATACTTATGTTTGAGTCAGTTACTGTATCAAATACAACTAGACAGATTTTGATCTGGTTTTCATTACTTAAATGGAAAGAAGGTAAATTAAAATTGAAACTATTTTATCAAAATCGAGCGAGGAATAACGGTAGTATATTATATTAAAAGAAAAATTGTAACAATTCAATGCCACGTGGACAGACATATAGCCTAACTAACATACATATCCTCACGCCAAGTTCTTTAAGGAAAAAAAATCACGAACCGTGGCCTAACTTAAAACCAAATACCGTTTTTAATTATTTTACAAGAAATGATAAAAACAGACTCACCATTTTCTTGTCCCCTTAAAGCATCTGAAGACAATTTCAACTTGACAAAATCAACGACTTCCACCAACGCCACTTTAAACTCTCGTACTCTGTAAATTATAAAACATTATAAGAACTAGATTACACAGGAAATACTAAAACACATTCTTAGAAATCGGCTCTTTTAAGCTTCGTAAATTTAAAAGAGCGGATATTTTGCAGCAATAAAATATAACCTTTTACTTACTATTACTGCCCGGTTACCCGTTCTACATAAAGTCTAGCGTGGGCCGGAACCCTTAGTATTCTCTGCTATTACCTAATTTAACATTTTTATTTTTGTTGTACTAAAACTTTTTAATATGATATTACTACTAAACTAGATAGACTAGGTGGACTAGATAAAAAAACTTACTGATTCGACTCACATTTGTTTATAATTATTTCTTAAAGTTAGCATTCGCATTATTATTGTAATGTGTCAAACCAGACATAACATCGTGCCTTTCATTAGGGTATCTTAATACTAGAGGTTGCACTTCTAAGCAAAGTTTAAGTTTTAGCCATGATTATGCTGTTATAAGCGAAACTCTATTTTCACACCCATATCCCCGTAGAGGTAGGCAGGGGTACAACCAAGGCACCCACGACTAGCCGAAGACACTAAGTCCCACAATGTGATAGGTGGCAAGCCTATCGCCAACTGGGCACATTTCCAATCCCGACCAACATTTTTTTTATTTAGAAAATTGGAAGAATCCAATTTTCTTTTTGTTGGCCGACCCGGGATTCGAACCCGGGACCTCATGCAGTCAAGTCCAACACCCGGACCGCTAGACCACAGAGGCGATAAGCGAAACTGGTAGGAATAAAATAATAAACTATAAGTGATACGTAAAACATTACAAAAGTCATTTAAAAATATGAATATTTGAAAGTTTTACCAAGCGCCGACGATGGAAAATATCAAATATACCTAAGCAAATACTGCTGACTCACTTCAATACGCTCAATGAGACTTGTAATGTCAAATAACAAACCCAGTCCAGATGAAAGAGAGGTCGGTTAGTTAGAGAGAGAGGCAGCAATATTTGGGAATTCACCTGAGGTTTTTGTTAGGAGTGTAATATCCAGTAGTAGTACAAGTAAAAGAAATAAAAATTCCTAGTGAAGTTACACTAATTCCTAAGTCAAAAAATAAGCAAAGTATGTGCTTGTGTTATGGGTAGCCCTTAACGATACTAATATATATAAATACATAATCAAATAAAACCAAAATAAATTTAATAAACACCCAGACCCGGAAATGCAGACATCTAAATGCTCCTCACACAAATGCCTGCCCCCGGCGAGAATCGAACTCGAGCATTGCGGGTGGTAGGTGGAGTTATACGTGTACTAGTCCCTCGATCACCGAGGCGTTTAAATAATAATATAACTTCATGGTAACGCTATAACATGTTTTGCAAAGGTCCCAACAGTACAAAATTTAGCAGCAAACTAAACAAAAGTACTCTGTAATGATATTCGCCTCTGTACTCTAATGGTGGCCGAGTCGGGCAAGAAAACATGTTTTTTTTAAATATAATGTTGACCGGGATTGAATATGTGCCCGATATTTTTGCCTAATTGGATATTATTTATTTGAGAATAATTGAATCGTTGCGACAAATATAAAACACTTTTATTAATCTTGTAAATCATGCAACCTAACGTTCTCTCCTTACCGGTTTCCTTCCCAACACGATACGAAGACAAAGCATGCATCATCTTGCACTATGACTACCTCCGCCTTGGTGAGGTCTCTAGCGTCTTGTGGGCTTGCGGGCCAGCAGAGCGTGGTGACTCCCCGGGCCCACAGTTGTTTGAGAAGTGCCGCGGGCTTGTCCCCACCACCGGGGTTCAAGCATACACAAGCTACGCCACCCTGTTTCTAAGATGGATATTCATATTACACGTATTGATATTCATACATTAACATTAATGCTAACGCGCGCGCGCGCGTGTGTGTGTGAGTGTGTGTGTGTGAGAGAGAGAGAGAGAGAGAGAGAGAGAGAGAGAGAGAGAGAGAGAGAGTGCGTGCGTGCGTGCGTGTGTGTGTGAAGAAAGTGGCAGATAAAAACATAACAAAATAGATATGCAATGGAAATATGGATGGATGTAGGTTGTAGGTACCCGGGTAAAACTAGGTTGACGTTCCACGATTAATACCCGGTTCCTACATTCAAGAAACGAATCGTTTTGATTGTTGTATTTTGTACGATTAGTAAGATTGCTAACAATAGTTTCTCGTTTTCGCAGTTAACTCTGAACATTTTTTGAAAATATGAGTAACAAGCGGCCCCGTACGCGCTTCTCTACGTATATGACCGCATGAATGACATAACACAACAAAACAAAAGAACAACTGAAAAAAGTTTCAATATGACAAAAAATAC